>PVJI01004563.1:0-106857 GCA_004026765.1 Micronycteris hirsuta | reverse complement strand
GATAATGAAGGAGAACTTCCCAAATCTGGCAAAGGAAATAGGCTTCCTGGAAATCCAAGAAGCTCAGAGAACCCCAAAGAAGCGGGACCCAAAGAGGAACACACCAAGGCACATCATAATAACATTACCCAAGGTCAAGAATAAGGAAAGAATCTTACAAGCAGCAAGAGAAAAGGAGACAGTTACCTACAAAGGAATCTCCATAAGACTGTCAGTGGATTTCTCTAAGGAGACCTTCCAAGCAAGAAGGGGCTGGAGAGAAATATTTCAAATCATGAAAAGCAAGGACCTACAACCAAGAATAATCTATCCAGCAAAACTGTCATTTAGAATGGAAGGGCAGAGAAAGTGCTTCTCAGATAAGGTCAAGCTCAAGGAGTACATCATCACGCAGCCTTTACTATATGAAATGTTAAGGGGTTTTATATAAGGACTCATGAGAGAAGGCACCAAGGCCAGATCAGCTACCGGGGAACTCAGATCAGTCACAGCCAAGACGCTTGTGAGGTAAGCAAGCAAAATACAACCAGAGAAACAAATTATAACCAGAGACATTGAAATTTAGAACATTCTGGCAGTAACCAGAGGGGAGGGGGAAGGGGATAATGGGGACAAGGGTATTCAGGAACTGCTATAAAGGACACATGGACAAAACCAAGGGGAAGGGTGGAAGCAAGGGAGGGAGGTGGGTTTGCCTGGGGTTGGGGGTGGGGGTAAATGCAGACAACTGTAAGTGAACAACAATAAAATAATTAAAAAAAAACACATCGAGGCTGGTAGGAGGGATGGAAACACAAAATGGGCTGGTCCCACACCCATGTGTGGCAAATAAAAACTGGGAGGGATACCTCAGGAGCAAGGGGTCACAGCCACACACCAGGCCCGCCAGCCCAGGGTTCCAGTGGGGGGAAGGTAAGTCCCCGTAATTTCTGACTATAAAAACCAGTGGGGAGTGAGGCTGTGGAAGACAGAAATTGCTGGAATCCCAGGGAGTTCTTCTTAAAGGGCCCACACACAGACTTACTTGGACTCATTCCCTCTGAGCTCCAGTACTGGGGCAGTAGATTGAAAGGCATCAGAGACATACGGGAAAGAAACGAATTGTTTCGGCATCTGCATCTAATCTAAGGGCAAGAGCTGGAGGGCAGTTTTCTCCCAGACAAAAGGCCACTGTTCCTTTTCTGAACCCTCCCCCCACAGAGCCAACAGGCAGGTGCCATATCTGAAACTCCATCAACCTGGCTTACACTGTTTGCCCCACCCTGGTCACTCACTGAGGTCCTGTCCCACCCAAATTTCAAGCCCACCTAAGCTATTTCCAGTGGCTTTTCCATGTGAATGGCTTGTCTTGGCTCATGCTTCAGGTTTTCCTAAATTCTCTGAAACAAGCAGCATCTGGCTTCAGCAAGCCCTATACCTCTCTCCAAGTTGTTCCAAGCCAGCACTAGCAGCAGCCAATGTTGGTTCACAGTTTGGCTTCTCCTGGGCACCTCCAAGCCCAAAACAAGTAGCAGCCACCTACAGGTCACTTTGTACATAACACTCTGTGACCCTGGTCAGAACATAGGCAGTCACTGACCTTGAATGTGCTAATAGCAATCAAGGCTCAACTACAAGAGAAGAATGTACACAGCCCACACAGTGGATATATCTTGAGTACCCAGCTTGGGAAATAGGGGAGGCTGTGCTACTGGACCCTATAGGACACCTCCTACATTAGGCTATGCTACCAAGACAGGGAATCATGGCAGCTCTACTTAATACATAGAAACAAACACAGGGAGGCTGACAAAATGAGCAGACCAAGAAACATGGTCCAAATGACAGAACAGATCAAAACTCCAGAAAAAGAAATACAAAATAGAGAAAAGCAATCTATCAGATGCAGTTTAAAACACTCGTTCTAACAATGCTCAAGGAACTTAATGAGGACCTCACCAGCATTAAAAAGATCTGGAACTGGAGAGCATTATGCTAAGCGAAATAAGCCAGGCAGTGAGGGACAAATACCATATGATCTCACCTTTAACTGGAACATAATCAACAAAAGAACAAAGCAAGAAAAATATAACCAGAGACATTGAAATTAAGAACAATCTAACAATAGCCAGAGGGGAGGAGGGAGGGGACTATGGGGAGAAGGGTTTTCAGGAACTACTATAAAGGACACATGGACAAAACTAAGGGGGAGGGTGGAAGCAAGGGAGGGAGGTGGGTTTGGATGGGGTGAGGGGGACAGGAGGGGAGAAAATGCAAACAACTGTAATTGAAGAACAATAAAGTAATTAAAAAAAAAGATCTAGTCAGAAGAAAGGATACATTAATTGAAATAAAGAACAATTTACAGAGAAACAACAGTGGAGTGGATGAAGCCAAGAATCAAATCAGTGATTGGAACATATGGAAGCAAAAAAACAACCAATCAGAACAGCAAATGAACCCCCCCTCCCCCAAAAAAAAGGATAGTGTAAGGAGACTCTGGGACAACTTTAAACATACCAACATTTACATCATAGGAATGCCAAAAGGAGAAGAGAAAGAGCAAGAAATTGGAAAAACTATTTGAAAAAATAATGACAGATAACTTCCCTAATTTGTTGAAGAAATATACATACAAGTCCAAGAAGCACAGAGAGTCCCAAACAAGATGGACCCAAAGAGGCCCACCCCAAGCCACATCATAATTAAAATACCAAGAGAAGAATCTTAAAAGGAGCAAGAGAAAAGAAGTTAGTTACCTACAAGGGAGCCCCCACAAAACTGTCAGCTATTTCTCAAAAGAAACTTTGCAGGCTAGAAGGGATTGGCAAGAAAATTCAAAGTGATGAAAAGCAAGGACCTACAACCAAGATTACACTACCCAGAAAAAGCTATCATTTAGAATTAGAGGGCAAATCAAGAGCTTTCCAGACAAGAAAAACTAAAGGAGTTCATCATCACCAAACCAGCATTATATAAAATGTTAAAGGGTCTTCTTTAGGAGAAGAAGATAAAAAATATGAACAATAAAATGACAATAAATACATATCTATCAACAATTGAATTAAAAAACAAAATAAGCAAGCAAGCAAAATAGAAACAGAATGATAGAGAGAACGTTTGGAAGGTTGCCAGATGGGAGGGTGTTGGCAGTATGGGTGAAAAAGGTGAAGGGATTAAGAAGTACAAATTGGTAGTTACAGAATAGTCATGGGTATATAAATTACAGCATAGGGAATAGAGTAGTCAAAGAACATATATACAAATAAACAATCTAACTTTACACTTAAAGGAACTAGAAAAAGAACAACAAAGCTCAAAATTAGTAAAAGAAAGGAAATTAAATAAAGACCAGAGCAGAAATAAACAAAATAGAGTCTAAAAAATTATAAAAGATCAGTGAAACCAAGACCAGTTTCTTTGAAAAGATAAACAAGATAGACAATTCTTCAACCAGACTCATTAAGGAAAAAAGGGAGTGGCCCAAATAAATAGAACCAGACATGAAAGAGAAGTAACAACTGACATCAAAGAAATACAAAGGATTTTAAGAAAACATTATCAACAACTATAGGCCAACAAATTAGACAATCTGGATGAAATGGATAAATTCCTAGAAACATTCTTCCAAAAGTAAATCAGGAACAATAAAAAAATCTAATAGATTACAACTAATAAAACTAAAGCAGTAATCAAAAAATTCCTAACAAACAATAGTCCTGGATGGACTGACTTCACAGGTGAATTTTACCAAACATTTAAAGAAGAACTAATACCTATTCTTCTAAAACTATGATAAAAATTCAAGAGGAGGGAAGATTCCCAAGCTCATTTTATGAGGCCAGCATTATCCAAATTCTAAAAGCAGATAAAGACACTACAAAGAAAGAAAATTATAGGTCAATATCCCTGATAAACATAAATGCTAAAATTTTCAACAAAATATTAACAAACCAAATCTAGCAATATATTAAAAAGATCGCACAACACAATCAAGTAGGATTTATTCTGGGGATGCAACATTGGTACAATATCTGCAAATCAATAAATATTATACACCATATAAACAAAATGAAGGGTAAAAATCATGATTATATCAGCCCTGGCTGGTGTGGCTCAGCTGACTAGAGTATTGTACTGCAAATGGAAAGGTTGCTGGTTTGGTTCCAGGTCAGCGCACATACCTAGGTTGTGGGTTTAGTCCCCAGTTGGGGCACGTGTGAGAGGCAATTGGTCAATGTTTCTCTCCCTCATTGATGTTTCCCTCCCTCTCTCTATCTCTCTCCCTTCCCCTCTCTCTGAAATCAATAAGCATGTCCTTGGATGTGGATTTAAAAATCATGATCATATCAATAGATGAAGAAAAAGCATCTGATAAAATCCAGCACCCATTTATGATGAAAACTTTCATCAAAGTGGTAATAGAGAGAACAAAACTCAGCATAATAAAGGCCATTATGACAAACCCTCAGCCAACATCATATTCAATGGGTAAAAACTAAGAGTTTCCCTTAAGATCAGGAAAAAGACATGGATGCCCACTTTCTCCACTCTTACTCAACACAGTACTAGAAATCCTAGCCATAGAAATCAGACAAGAAGAAATAAAAGGCATCCAAATTGGAAAGAAAGAAGTAAAACTGTAGTTATTTGCAGATGACATGATACTGTCTATACAGAATCCTAAAGATGCCCCCGAAAAACTAGTAGAACTAATAAATGAATTCAGTAAAGTAGCAGGATACAAAATAAATATCTAGAAATGAGTTGCATTTATATATGCCAATAATGAACTATCACAAAGGGAAACTAAGAAAACAATCCCATTTACAATTGCATAAAAAAAAAATACCTAGGGTCCTGGCTGGTGTGGTTCAGTGGACTGAACACTGGCTTGCAATCAAAAGGTTGCCAGTTTGATTCCTGGTCAGGGCACATGCCTAGGTTGTGGGCTAGGTCCTCTGTTGAGGACATGTGAGAGGCAACCAATCAATGTTTCTCTCTCCCTCTCTTTTTCCCTCTCTTCTTTCAGTTTAGCAGGTCGGTGCTCAATCCACTGAGCCACACCAGCCAGCTCTCCCTCCCTTTCTTATCTCTCTAAAAATAAATAAATGAAACCTTAAAAAAATACCTAGGAATAAATTTAACTAAGAATGTAAAAGATCTGTTCTTCAAAAATTAAAAGACATTGAAGAAAGAAATGGAAGAAGATACAAATAAGTGGAAGCATATACCATGTTCATGGATAGGAAGAATTCACATCATTAAAATGTCCATACTACCCAAAGCAATCTATAGATTCAATGCAATTCTTATCAGATACCAATGGTGTATTTCACAGAACTATAACAAATAATCCAAAAATTTATATGGAACCAGAAAAGACCGTGAATAGCCACAGCAGTCTTGAGAAGGAAAACAAAATTAGAAGCATCATGCTACCTGATGTGAAACTATACTACAAGGCCATAGTAATCAAAACAGCATGGTAATGGCATAAAAACAGACATATAAATCAATAGAACAGAATAGAGAGCCCAGAAATAAACCCATGCCTGTAAGGTCAGTACTTGAAAAAGGATGCAAAAACATACAATCGGGTAAAGATAGTATATTCAATAAATGATACTGGGAAAATTAAACTGATATGTGCAAAAAAATGAAATTGGGCTATCTTCTTGCACAAGAAAAACCTCAAATGGATTGAAGACAAATGTTAGACTTGAAACCATAAAAATTCTAGAAAACAACAGGCAGTAAAATCGTAGACATTTCTCATTGCAATATTTTTTCTGATATATCTCCTCAGACAAGGGAAACAAACAAACAAAAAACAATGGAACCATCAACAACATGAGAAGACAATGCACTGAATGGGAGAACACATTCACCAATGATACATCTGATAAGGGCTTAATATCCACAATTTATAAAGAACTTACAAAACTCAACACCAAAAAAAGAAACAATCCAATTTAAAAAATGGGCAAATGGGCACCTGAATAGACACTTCTCCAAAGAGGACATAAAGATGGCCAATAGACATATGAAAAAATTATCAACATCACTAGCCATAAGAGAAATGCAACTTAAAACACAATGAGATACCACTCTACATGAGTCAGAATGGCCATCAACAAACAAGTACGAGCCAGGATGCACAGAAAAGAAAACCCTTGTGCACTGTTGGTGGGAATGCAGATTGGTGCAGCCACTGGAAAGCAGTACTGAGTTATTTCAAAAAATTAAAAATGGAACTGCCTTATGACCCAGCGATTCCACTTCTGGGAATACATTGGAGAAACACAAAACACTAATTCCAAAGAATATATGCATTCCCATGTTCATTGTAGCATTATTTATAGTTGCCAAGATATGGAAGCAACCCAAGTGTCCATCAGTAGATGAGTGGACCAAAAAACTGTGGTACATTTACAAAATGGAATATAAAAAAGTAGGCAATATTACCCTTTGCAATAGCATGGATGGACCTGGCGAACATTATGCTAAGTGAAATAAGCCAGTCAGAGAAAGACAAGAAAGACAAGTACCATATGATCTCACTCATATGTTGAATCTAATGAACAAAATAAACTGACAGGCAACACAGAAATAGGCTCATAGAGAACAGACTGACAGCTGTCAGAGGGGAGGAGGGTTGTGGGGCTGGGTGAAAATGGTGAAGTGGTTAAGCAAAAAACAAAGAAGAAAGAAAGAAAGAAAGAGAGAGAGAGAGAGAAAGAAAGAGAGAGAGAGAGAGAAAGAAAGAAAGAAAGAAAAAAAGAAAGAAAGAAAGAAAGAAAACTCATAGACACAGTGTGGTGTTACCAGAGGGAAAGAAGGGTGGGAAGAAGCAGAAGAGGGTAAAGGGGGGATAAATGGTGATGAAGGGAGACTTGACTGGGACAGTGAACACACAATACAATATACAGATGACGTGTTACAGAGCTGTAAACCTGAAACCTACATAATCTTATTATCCAATGTCACTCCCAAAAATTCAATTAAAAAAAAAAAAAAAGAATTCCCAACAGGGAGCAGACAGAAGCAAAGGGAGAAAGACAAAGGGCCATAGAAGAGGTGTGGAACTGGAGGAAGGGGGGCCAAAGACAGGGAGACAGACAGGGGAAGAAGTAAGGGACAGCAGATGCCAGATGTGGCAGATGGAAGGGAAGGGGCTGCCAAGATAAGGGCCCAGTACAAACAAACAAACAATTAAGGGCAATAAAATGAGGAGCCAGCAGAAGTGGGGTCAAGACTGTGACTGAAATGGGGCCCAGATCAGGATGAATACCTAGTCACCTCACATCTGTCACAACGCCCCATGGACAGCTCAGAGCAGACAGGAAACAGCCCTCCACGAATTTGACCTCTGGCGAGGAAACAATATGGGAATTTTCATCTGCATATTCACACGCGCCCACCCGTGTAAAACAGGGAGAATTGTTGCAAAAAAGCATACACGGCGATCCCTGCGCTCGGAAACCTGCAGCCCATGAGCTGAGGCAGAGTGCGCTGCGGCTCCGGAAAAGTGCAAATGTTCCGCTGCACTTCCGACGCAGAGACTACTGCCTACGGGGGCGGGAAAGACTTGAAGGAGTGCATGGTATTACACTGGCACCCTGAAAAATGGGTACAACTTTGGCATTCAGAAGATAAAGTGAAGATCTTAACATTTTCATCACCCTCCGGTCGTGGTTAAACACCCAAAGACTGCCTAAGAGACTGCTAAAGCGGAAGGAAGTGCTAGAGACTGAGGCAGCCCCAGGGATGCCCTCAGAGTGGACGGCCACCTAAGAGAGTTCTGGTCTCTCTGCCCCCATTTGCACCATAACAACTACAGCTCGGAGCACCGACCACTGCCTCTCACACCACCACGGCCGATCCCACCCGCCACACACCCACGTGCAGCTAAAAAAAACTGGCCTCAGGATATGTGATATATACGGAAGACAACGGCAAATGACCAATTCTAATTTCTACTTTACGTCACACTTTTGGTCATGCTACATTTACACAAGTGTACCACGTTCTACCAAGCCAACCTCACAAGATCCTGATTCATGTAAAACACATTTCCAATCCCATTTATTCGCCTTGTACTCCTATGAAACATGACTTATTTTTAAATTGATATAGAAACACATTTTTTGAAATATAGTCATATTCTGTTACCAAATCACCAATGAACCAACATTAAATTTCTGGATTTATTTCTTCTCAAGAAACCTCTGCTTTCATTTTTTAGTTAGTTCCCCTCTGCTCTCACTGAAGTGTCTGGCCTGGACCCTCGAGGCAGCTGACCTGACACAGACCTGGGTATGAACAACTCTCCCAGAAAGCTGTCTGTGAGAGGTCTGTGGTCCCCTGGCCCTTTGTCAAGAGTGTCCCACCACTCAGCACTCAGATCTCAGACCTCCCTACAGGGAGATCTGGATGCAAGTCCATTCGCCCCCCACCCCGGCAATACTGAGTGAGCCCCCACTGTCCTCGGGCAGAGGCCTCACAGGGTAGCAAAGAAAAAGGAGTCCACAGCATGTGCTCAGAGGCAGGGTCCTCATGAACAAGGAGCAGCAGAGCAGGAATGTGCTCCCCAGAACACCATAAAGGAAACCTAACACTGGTGCCCAGGTATGCTCGGCACGTGTAATAAAGCAAGCTCACCTCAAAAGCTCCGGCTTAGTTTCTACTGAAAATGAGGCTCCGAGATCATCATATCTTACAAGTGATCAGTGAGACTGTTTACTTGAGCCTTCAAAGACTGGTTTGTCCTTCACACATCCACTTATGTTTAAAACTCCTAGTACACAAGTGCGTTTCCCATTAGACCTAAATGAGCGTTTAGAATGGGTTTCTGGATTGTAAAACAGCAGCTCTTAAGTCAGCTCTGCTTTTACCTGAGCTTTTGAGAAATCGTAAACCCTCAACTAATTCTAACAGCCTAAACTTCCAAGCATTGTATCTGTTCAATTACAAAGGAGGGGTAGACAAGACAGGAAATCCACTCCTCATGTCTGAAGTTCTGATCAGAAGCCTGCACCTAAGCTGTATAGGGATAGATGTCCTGTAGAGAAATTAAAACAATGACAAGTGCATGTGCCCACTGGGAAATCCCTTTTGAAAGGGACTAGTTTGATAACGTGGGCATCTAGGTCAGCAGTTGTAGGTAAAATACCCCTATGCAGGCCCACCTCTTCCATGGCCAGGTCATGGCTCAGAGCTCAGCCCAGGGGCAGCCCAGTTCTTCTGCAGTGTGTGGGGTGGGACGATGGGGTGGGGGGTCCAGCTCACCCTTCGACCCGCCTCATTGTTCTGCAGGTTCATGAGCACCCGGCCCTGCTCCTCCGATCCCTTGGCAAAGTTCTTCTCCCGCTCCCGAGCATCCACAAACTCCTTAGCAAACCGGTAGCCGTACTCCACGTTGTCCCCACAGCCGCCCCACAGCCAGTCACGGGGCAGGTCCTTGGGCCGGGCTGTCCTGCTGCAGCCACATGTGGAGAGCTCACCCTCTCGGCACGCCCGGCTGATGGCGTTCACCACCCCCGCGGCACTCACGGCATAGGTGAAGGCCGTCTCGCGGCTCCCTGCAAGACAAGGCAAGACTGGTGGTGAAGGTCTGCTCTCCAGTGAAGGCTCTCCTTCCCTCTGCTTCCTCCAGACCCGTGCTGCTGTAGCCTCAGCCAGGACACTCCCAGGAGGGGAGCAAACGTCAGGAGGAGCACCTTTCACTTCCCATGGCTCCAATGTTTGAAACTTCTCTTGATAACAAGCTGAAATTTGCCTCCTCTGCCCTATGGAAATACCAAATACAGGGACTCCCTCCAGCCCTGGCTTACACTAACATCTATTCCAGAGACGTTTACATGACCAGTAGATTCCTAGGAGGCAGACCTAAAGGCAGGGGAGAGTGGATGATGAGGAATCTAGGAAACACATGGGACCAACAAAATGAGACTGACTAGAAATATGGGACCAATAATAGGACTCTATCCTCTCAAAAATCTCCCCCTCACAGATGCCAATTTTCTACTGCTCTAGGAACCACACATCTGTCTTTTTATTGCTGCCATTACCTAGCTAGATAGTGGCAGAGGCCAGGAGTCGGAAGTGAACTACAAATACAACTTTCAGAATCAGCCAACCTGTCTCCCTGTCTTTCACAGAGTCCACACTGCCTCCTACTCCACAGCATTGGGAACCGTGTCTATGGGACACTCAGCAGGGTCTCTCCAAATATCTCGATCATTTCCAGTAGAAAAGCTGAGCTGTATTCCTCTATTGCTGTAATGAACCACTGAAAAACTCACATGATATACGCTCTAACTTCAATAAAAATGTTTATAAAAAATACTCAGCCACCAGGGAAATGCAGATCAAAATCACAATGAGACACCATTTCGCATACACGAGTATGCCTATCATCAAAAAGAAAACCAGTAACAAGCTGAGGAGGATATAGAAAAACCAGAACCCTCGGGTACTGCTGGTGGGAACGCTCGAGGGTGCAGCTGCTTTGGGAACAGTCTGGCAGCTCCTCAAAAAGTTAGACACAGAACTACCATATGACCCTGCAATTCCACTCCTAAAAATATATCCAAGAGAAATGAAAACATCTGTCCACACAAAAACTTACAGTGAATGTTCGCTGTAGCATTATTCGTCATAGCCGAAAAGTAGAAACAACCCATCTTGCCTGTCAGCGGGTGACTAGTAAACAAAAGGTGGCATTATCCGTGCAATGGGATATTATTCAGCCACAAAAAGTAACTAAAGTACAGGTACACGCTACAACGTGGATGAACATTGCAATTATTATGCTAACTAATTCAACTTGGCATTTTGTATCCATAGTGAACATGGTATAAAAGGCCTCATATCAAATGACCCCATTTATATGAAATATTCATAACATGAAAATGCATAAAGACGGATCAGTGGTTACCCAGGGTTTGCGGAGGAGTGGGGAGGAATGGAGTGTGATCACTAATGGGTATGCAATTGCTTTTCCTTTCTTTTTTTTTTTTTTTGGTATGCAATTTCTTTACAGGGTTTTCAGAATTAGATAGCAGTGCTGAATGCACAATCTTGTGAGTATACACTGAATTGTGTACTACAGTAGCGAACCGTATGGTACATGGATTATATTTCAATAAAGGTGTTATGAGAAATAATAAGTAATACTCCCATGGCCTCAGGTATGGAAGGGAGTGGTTCTTCGCAAGAAACTGAGAGTCAAGGCTGATTTCCGCTATTAAACCAGGCAGAGTTCTTGCTCCCCGTGATCAGAAGCGGCCACCCCACAACTCTGTCTCGGCAGGTGGAGACGGAAGCAGTCTGCAATCGTTAATAGGCCTAGAGTGGTCTCACACCTTGTGCTACTTTTTGATGATCTAGTCACAGTGAAGTTTGCAACCAAACCACAATGGGCAAATCAGTTTTTTTCAATTAACCAGGGGTCACCTTCTGGTCTGTTGTGGATTGGGAGCAGTTCAGGAAAAACCCAGATGGTACAGGAAGTCACACTCATAATCCAGCCATCAGGTTTAACATCTGAGTCAGCGCTGAACCCCTGCCAGAGGCCAGGTGTCTATCTGGTCTAGACTGGCAGACGGTGAGGGCGGTCAGGTGGGTCCGAGGCTCTTAGAGAGGAGGGAGTCTTGCCTGAGAAGTCTTCCTAAAATGGGGCCTCAGCTGCGCCCCCGCGCCCGCCCCTTGCAGCCTGGTATCCTGACGGAGCCTCTGACGCTGCAGTCCAGAGCCGCATTCCACCCACGGGGAGCACTCCTTTCGCAGCATTCCTCGGAGAAGTGGGTTGGCTTCTCAAGGCAACCCATTCCCTCTTTTTTTAATGACGCTAATCACCAGAACATTCTCATATGAAGCTGAAATAGGCTTCCCTATAACTGTCTATAACTCCCATTCTGCCTGCTGGAAATACACGGTTGAATCCCTTTTCCATACAACAGCCTTTTAGTGTTTGAAAGCAACTAATACGTCTTTTATGTGTTTTCTTTTCCAAGCTACATATGTCTGATTTCTTCTTCCATTCCCTAGCAAACATGTTTTTCAGAAATGAATCATCCCTCTCAGAATTGCCTTTTAAAATAGCACACCTGCAGCTGAGCGTATCTCGGACATGATGTGCTGTGGTGGTCCTTGCCTATCAGCTTGGTTTGGGATCCCAACCTGTCCTTGGGTAAATTAGCTGTCTCTTGCAGTCACTCTGCCTCTTTTGGCCGGATACTTCATCAGACCCTGAGCGCAGGCGGCTCTGCCTTATGGGTGGCACTGGGTAAGTACAGGCAGCAAAAGGTAGCTTGGGGCTTCAGAGCGGATCAGCAATGCAGAGCCAGGGGAAGAGTCTCTATGTATGAAACAATTCAAAGCGGAAACTCAAACCACCTCAAGGAAAAAGGCTATTAAACCAGTAGCTGCTGGAGCTACTAGAGAGACCTTACTCTGGTAGGACCACAGGAGACAGCAGGACAGTATCATGCCTTCTCTGTTCCCGCTGCCAGGAAGGTTGCCTCCGTGCTCCTCTGGGTGGAGACTGGGTGATTGCCAGTGGCTCCTCTGAGCTGTGCTGCTGCCCTTTGGTGGTGGACTTTTGCAGCTGCTTCCAAGGAGGAAGGAATCTTTTGGAAGTCACACGGAAGACATTAGTGAGAAGACGCCCCAGGAGCCACCTGGGCCCAGTGGGAGGAATGGAGGACAGCTTCCCAGGCAGCATAAGTCTGCAGGGAAGCTACAAAAGAGAACAGTGAAAATAAGGCAAAAAGGAGGGCTCCATTTATGACAGAACAGGCTACAGAACAGGGTCTGCTTTCACAAGTCCTTCTGCCATGCAGACCTGCACCCAGCAGAGTCTCTATTCCTGACAACGCTTTTCTTTCTAAAGTAAAGCCTCACTTGTTGGCCTTCACTCAAACAAAGTAACACAGGGGAAGGATGTGGCCAGCCTCGGGCATACAGTAGGTTACTCCCTTAAAGTGATTAGGGAGGGCGGCTTCTCTCTGCACCCAGGCCATCCTTATGTCCTCCCTGGAAACCTGGGGCAGAGGGTGCTGCTGACCTAGACTTGTCCCCAGGAAGAAGGGACAGATATTAAGTATCTTTGAGAAGAACAAATAAGTTATCACCAAATCCCATTTAACCCTCAAGTCCATTTGTTTGGGAAAGTTGCCAGTAAGACTGTCATGGGAACACATGAGCATTCCTTTTATGGATCTTGATTGACACTGAAGGAAGAAAGAATGAGATTCAAAGTGCGCTTTCCCCCTGATCCTTACTCTCAATATGGAGCAGGGGAGGCAGGGGGAAGAGGTCAGGAGAGGGAGGGGCCTTCCGAGTATCCATAATAGAGGAGAACGGAATCTCAATTCCTAACTTCCCTGCTGCTAGAATCATTCTTGGGGAAAACCCCAGCCATGAGTAACTCCAGAATGTCTTTTGAGGGGAAGCTGTTCAGAGGGAATGTGTGACAGGGACTTCAGTGCTCTGACACCTTCCTTTTATGGCCCTGGGGATAAGACCCAGTAGAATAGGGCCGGATTTCTCAATTTCTTGCCAGAAAGAGGAGAATTACATTTCAAAAGGACCTAAAACAATTAGACCCCAGATCACACCTCCATCTAAGCAATAGGGCAGCCAAAGAATCCTAGACCAGGAGTGGGAGAGGGGAGAGAACAGCAATCTGGGAAGAGGTGGCCCTCTCTCTTTCTTCCTCAGTCTGCCCCCTGCCCCCACTTTCACACATACCCGCTTTCAAATGAAAAAGCCAAGACTGGGTCTGGGTTAGGTTAATGACAGCTATCACCAATTTGGTCCAAAGTTTCTATCTCCCTCATGGTCCAAGTGGAAGAGGAAAAAGCCTACAGACACGCAGGCAAGGCCCTCCGAGGAGGACCTTGTGCTGCGTGAGACAAGGGGCACTGGTGGTGGGCGGGTTTCCTAACTCACTCTAACTCAGCTCAGATGGTCTGAGTCCTTCCCGGAACGAGTCACTCAGGCTGCCCCGGACAGGGTGAAGCTGAGCACTGAGCTATACGGCTAACACATCAGCTGAGGCTCTGCTGCCTGTGCACCTCCCTTCTCTCCTTGCAGGCCAATTCCACGCCTTGAGAGAGAACCCACTTAGACACTCAGGTGGGCTCTCTCTGCCCCCGTCCAGAGAAAGCATGCTCGCACCCAGGCCAGGTGAGCACAGCTCCTTCAGCCAAGCCACATCTGCTGGCCGCTTACCTATCTGCATGACCCTCCCAAAGACAGACGTGTCGTCCACCGTGCTGCAGTTCCACCGCCTCTGCCGGAACTGGTACTGGCACTCCTTGATGCCCATCTTGGCTCCCTCCCCTATGTAGACCATGTGCTCCTGGTACAACTGGCACAACTTTCTCTGGCCAGGGGAGAGCCCAGGAAGCTGGCTGCACAGAGGCTGGGCACCGATGATGAACATCTCAGGTCTCTGCACCGGGTTCATAGCTAATGACCTACAGCAGCGATTCAGAAAGGGGAAAGGAGTGAGCACATGCCCGTGTGCAGCAGCAAGTCAGTCATTCAACACATTTATTGGGTGCTTTCTGTGAATAAGGCCCTGCACTAAGGGCTTGGAAAAGAACATTGGGGAAACTGAGGCACAGACACGGATGACCTGTGAGATGCCAGATGCCTGAGACAGACTTGAACTTCTGCACCCAGAGTGATCAGAGAGGGGAAGAGCTCTTACAACTGGGGAGAAGCTGGGTCTTAAGCGGCGTGGGGCAGGAGGAGCACACGACAGAGAGGGCAGGCTATTCACCTGAGGCAGAGGAGGAAAAGAGCCAACCCTCAGCAGGAGAGCACATGACTTAATCAAGGAGTAGGAGCGATTCCTTCACTTTGGCCCAAGTGCAGAATATGTGATAGAAAGCAATAAATTCCCTTAAACAGAACTTCCCCTGATGCCTTGAAAATCAAATCCAGTTTACATACATCGCAATATATTCCAGACACTTTCACTCCGTATCTGACCCACATGTCCCCTCCCGCACTCTGTATCAGTTCACGGGCTCTCCCTTCTGCTCATCATCCACCAGATACAATGAAGTGCTGACTTAGATGAGAAGGCTGTCCGTTTGCCACCTGAGTAAAAATGTGATCAGGGCACAGACCAGGTGGTGAGTGCCTGCCATCTCCGTGTTGACTGGCAATGACAACGGTCTTAAAAACACAAAAAGAAAGCCACACACGGTTTTGCAAATCCCTCATCTGATCTTCAGACTTATAAAATAGGAATTCTACTCTCTTTGCCCCCGCCAGAAAAACAAAAACAAAACAAAACAAAACAACCTCCCCCCTCAATATTCTTATCCATCTAATAGCAACAAAAGATATTTCTAACCATCTGTGGGCATGGAGGAAGAGCCAGGAAAAGGGAAATGCAGACAGAATCAGAGAAAAAGACGAATGAACTAATCCTTTATCCTGTGGAACCTTTACCTCTGGGGACTTGAGGGAGGAAAAGGACCACCCTAGTTTTCATGGAATAAAAGAGGGCCTTAGGATTCCTATGAATATCCCGACCCACGGTGACCTTATCCGCATTTCAATTACCAAAGGAGGCGTAGGTTGTAGAGCGGGACTTCAGCCCCTCTCACTCACCACCAGGAGCTGGCTTCGGCTGGCAGCTGAGCCCAGCTGGAAAGCAGCGCAGCGGTGAGCAGCAGCAGGCCCGGCATGGTCGGCCTCAGCCTTCCCCAGCGCCCTGGGAAGAGCCCAGGGGCTGCCGGCTTCCAAAACTGGGCTACCTGAGAAAACAGAAACGGAGGAGAATCAATGTGGAAACGCAACAGACAGGGGAGGACGGGAGACAAGGGAGTGAGCTCTGGGACGGATAACGTCACTTTCTGCTCTCGCAAAGAAATTCAGCCTCTTTCCAATCTCCATCTCCTCCAGCTCATCCTCTCACCAGAGACTGCCTCCATGTCTCTCAGCCCAAACTGTGAAGACCCTGCTCGGGGCCTGATTCCAAAGGAAACAATGAGCTGAGAAACGAGAAGAGAGGAATAGAAAAGCCCCATGTCAAGAACAGAGCATGCCTCTGCAGCGCTGAGGATGAGCTTTGGCTCTTGCAATGCACCCCCCCTTTCAGAAGGGAGAACCGTCTCTTCGCCGTCCCCTTTACCTCTCGCTCCAGCCACAGGTGGGTCTCTCTGACCACCAGGCTCTCTTGTGGGGCTAAAAAAACAATTGGTGAGTTGGCTTGATCCATAGTTAAACGTGTCTTCCCTCTCCGTCTGTACCCTCACTCTAAACAAGTTTTCTAAACCCCAGCCTTTGTTTATCAGGAAAAATAGGGAGAAGGAGAGGACTTTTCTCTTTTTCAAGGCAACTTCTCTGAGAAATGCAAAAGCCTACAGTGAACAAGGGCCCCTAAAGCTCTGGAGGCTGGGGAGTGCCTTCCTAGGTGGCCCTCACCACCTCCTCGGCACTGGGGGCACCTCCAACTCCTCATCCGCAATCCTTGCCTCAAATGTCTGTGCGGAGGACGCGTCTTCCAGAACCAACAACCCCTTCCCGCTCTTGTAGCAGGAGAGCCTCCTGCATCTTTGCCTCCAGCTGTTTCTAACTACTGTCTACACCTACCTCCCCAGCGAACACCTATCTTGCAGCCCTTGAAAACAGAAAATCCTGCTGCTGGATTCTGGAGCAAGTCTGTAAAAACACGCTTCTCCTGCTCACCCTCACCTTGTCTCCCCCTTAGCTTCCATCAAGGGTGTGTCCCCTCAGCACCAGGAGGCTTCTCCCCACAACCTCTTACAAACTACAACCTTACACATGCAAATACACGCTCGCACGCACTCACAACGCCCCCGCCCCCATCTCACCGCGCAGTTCTGGGGCGCCGGGCTCTCGGGGAGGGGGCGGCAGGTGCTTTGGGTCATCAGCCTGGCAGATATTTTTTGTCTTGGGGTCACCAAGAGAAGAAGGTGGCCCAAGCAGGATACAGGGAAGCTGGGCCACAGCCTGGCCCCACCCCCTTTTGGTTTTTCTTCGAGAGGTCTTAGCTGGGGCCAAGCCATCAACAGGCAGGTGTGTGGGGTCGGCAGAGGGCAGATCAAAGAAGAAACTTGCTCCTTCCCTTTGTCATGCAGAGCCAGCTCGGAAATGAGCCGGTCTCTAGCCCAGCGGACTAACAGCTCTCCACACTCTACTTCCCTAACAGACCTCCCCTCCTCTGAAGGATGCCCCCTCCCCCTCTAAACTCTACCCCCCATAAATCCTCCCCGTCCCTCAGGGCAGGAGGTCTGTGAATGCACTGACTGGAACCGAGAGAGATGGAGCAGAGATAGGGCTGGCACCAGAAGCTAATGGCTTTATGGAGGGGAGGGGGCTGGTCCAAAGTAGGGAAGAGAGAGGAAAAGCTTCAAAGAGTTCCCTTGTCCAAACATCCTCAGCTCCACCTACCAGTCCTTCTTGGGGACTCAGAGTCAGCGCCGCCTCTACTCCTGGTGGCCCTCCTCCCTCCCACCCACATGGCCATCCCTACCACCACACTGCCTGCAAACCCCTTACTCCCGCCAACACACGTCCTCACACATTTCCATGCCAGGTAGCTGGTGACACTTCGTATCCCCACGGATCCCCCTCACACTGGCGTCTCACTTCTGTCACACCCTTTCATCAGGCCCCTGTGTAGTCTCTGGCTCTGCAAGTCCTAGGTGCCACGGAGGGCACACTGGGGGCCACTGTTTCGGAGCCAAGGACAGGAGTCAGTGCCAGCTAATGGTCACTGTGGCTTTGACACCCCAGTGCCAAGCTGACAGGCTCGCTCAGGCCCAACACCTCAAGAGCTGCTAGTCCTGCCCCACTGCTTTATACACTGAGACAGGATCAATCCCTGCAGCCATTCCCACCACCCTGTGCTGTCAAACTCTCAGTTCATTAAAAAAGATATTTTTAAAACTTAAAAAAGAAAAAAGAAAGATGGTAGCATGTGTGATGGCTTCGTTCTCTGCCTTCCAGATGTGAGCCAGCCCTCTGAGTGGTCACAGAACCGCCGCCCTCCCCTCGTTTATAGTCTTCGGTTTCCTCGTTCAGGGCTGGGAGGAGAAAGGTGATGTCGGTGGCTGGTTTCACCAGTGTGGGCAGAATGGAAACTTCTTGCCTCAGCCGGACTGGGAGGAAGGAAACCGTGTGGGTACTGATGGTTTGGTCTTAATGAGTAAGACTCATCCAAAGCCCTGTTCGTGTGTCACTGGTGAGTTTTACAGCAGGTCTCAACCAGGGCAGACTGTTCTTTGTGGAGGAAGAATGATCTAGTAATTATCCAAAAGGCAGGGAGTGAGATTTCTTTCTGCTGCCTTAGTAATGACTAGAGATTTCCCCCCAAAACAAAATGGTTTCCTTTTCCTATGACAGCTGTCATTTCAGACACACCAAACACAGTCAAGTTTGAGCAAATACAGGGTCTCTCTTTTTTGGTAGTGACTGGGGGTGGCAGAGAGGCGGAGATGAAGCATTCTCCATCAGGAACCCTCCAGAGGGCCAGAAAGGGCTGGTCAGACACATCTGCTCTGCTTCTACATTCAGTCATCCATTCGTTCAATAAATTCACTAATCCAATATGCACTAGGGGCCTCATGCATCCCAGTTATTGTTCTAAGTGCCAGGGATACGGCAATGAGCAAATAAATATACAATTGACCCTTGAACAAGGCAGGGTATAGGGACGCTGACCCTCCCACCCAGTTCAAAACTTTTGTAAAACTTGACTACTAACAGACTACTGCTAACCAGAAGTGTTAACAAGAACATAATTAACACATATTTTGTATGGCACATGTATTATATACTATATTCTTACAATAAAATAAACTAAAGAAAAGAAAATGTTACTAAAATCATAAGGAGCCCTGGCTGGTGTGGCTCAGTTGGTTGGGTGTCATACTGCAATGCGAGAGGTCGCCAGTTCGATTCCTGGTCAGGGCACATGCCTGGGTGGTGGGCTTGGCCCCTGGCTGGGGAGCATGCAAGAGGCAACCGATTGATGTTTCTCTCTCACATGGGTGTTTCTCTCCCTCTTGCTCCCTCCCTTCCCCTCTATCTAAATAAATAAATAAAATCTTTAAAAAATTTAAACCATAAGGAAGAGGTGAACCTGTGCAGCTCAAATCCACATCGTTCAGGGTCAACTGTACGTAACATTATAAGAACAGTATGAGAAAAAATCAAGCAGGGGCAAGAATCAAGAATAAGGACTGCCCTGGCTGGTGTAGCTCAGTGGATTGAGTGCAGGCTGGGAACCAAAGGGTCCCGGTTCGATTCCCAGTCAGGGCACATTCCTGGGTTGCAGGTCGGGTCCCTAGCGAGGGCCATGTGAGAGGCAACCATACATTGCTGTTTCTCTCCCTCTCTTTCTCCCTCCCTTCTCCTCTCTCTAAAAATAAATAAATAAAATCTTAAAAAAAAAGAATAAGGACTGACAAGCCAGTCAGAGAAAGACAAATACCATATGATTTCACTCAGATGTGGAATCTAATGAACAAACTGAACTAGCCAACAAAATAGAGACAGACTCGCGGATGCAGAGAACAGACTGATGGCTGTCAGAGGGGAGGGGCAGTTGGGAGGAGGGGTGAGAAAGGTGAAGGGATTAAGCAAAAAACAAACTCACAGACACAGACCACAGTGTGGTGATCACAGAGAAAAAGGGAGAGGGGGGAGACAGGAGAGGGTAAAAGGGGGACAAATGGTGATGAAAAGAGACCTGACTTTGGGTGGTGAGCCCACAAATACAGTATTCAGATGATGTGTTATAGAACTGTACACCTGAAACCTATGTAATTTTATTAACCAATGTCACCCCAAGAAATTCAATAAAAATTTAAAAAGGAAAGAATAAGGGATGCAAAGTTATATTTTACTTAGGGTCCTCGGGGAAAGCCACACTCTAAACAATCTGCTCACACTGCCTCTCTCCAAACCACTGTGTAGGTGGGAGGTAGAGCCCTGCTGCACCTCCCGAGCCCTCTGTGGCATGTCCCAGGTCACCGAGACCGCACCACCCTGCTTCATCATCACGACCAAAGGAGTGCACATTTGAAAACAGGAACTCCAGGTTCTCTTTCTTTTTCTGGTTGTACTCAGTTACCAATTTTCATTTCCTTAGGGGCTGCAGCTGACCAGCCCAGAGATAGGAGACCAAAATGAGAGACTTGGACAGGTAGTGCTGAGACCCCAGCAAATACGTTCATCAGGAGATAGCTCTGTGCTTTCCACACACACTCAGACCTTGCCTGGAATGAAAACCTCGACCCACAGAACAAGGGCTTGAAAAGGTACTTGGCTGCTCTGCTCACAAAAACCATTACTGGGTGTTCAGGACTTAAGTAGTTTGTGAGTCACACAGAAAATGGTGTCTCATCCCACACCCGTACCCTGCCCAGACAGGTACCCTCACACCTAGAAATCCACCAGGAAATAACCAAGCTCCTCAACGGCAGCCTTTTTCCGGGTTGCCACTGGCTAATTCTTACTGGGTGACCCAGTGAAGAGCTACTGAATGTGTAACTTAAATATGCATTTGCAATTTTGTTAGCATCTCTGGCACAGAAAGGCAGACGATCCGAACATCTTTGGAAAGGGAACGCTCCCCTTTGTGAGCGCCTGGCTGCCCTGCCATCAAGTACTGCCCTGCTGTAAAGTGATTTCCGGGGGCGGGGCAGGTCGAGGACGAGCAGGAATGACAAGAGCTGTCATCGTGTCTTCTCTTTCCTTGGTCACTTCATTTCCACCACCATAAAGAGTACAGAAGACCCTTTATCGATCTTGACTAAGAGCTTCTCAAGTGTACACCAAGCTCCTTCCCTATCTCCATGTAAGTGCCCGCCGCTTCCGCCTCCGCACCAGAACAGCCCTTTGCGCTCTGACCAGACGCCTCCAACGCGTTCTCCTACACACGAATTGTGCATCGTAACATTCCCATTTGAAAATGTGTAGTGGTTCCCAGTTAAGCGTTCTAAACTTCCCAACCTGGCCTCATTTTCCCTCTTGTTCTTTTCCTGAATTGCCAAATACGGGCTCTCTTTTCCAATCTCCTCCTTCGAACAGAACAACGCCAGCCCCTGCTTTCCCCACAAGACCTCGTTCTGATCTCTTCCCAGGGAGGCCTCCCCGCACCCCACATCCAAGCAATCTAAACCTTAAACCACTTTCAAGTCCATGCTCATGGTACACTTCCTTCATAAAACCGTCCTGATTCACCCAACACCATGAAATCTTTCCACTTCCTTGGGACTTCCTTAGCACTTATGAACACAGGTACCTACTCAGCACCACCCTAGCCCAGACATGCTGTCTTGGACTGTGTATTTCTTACTTCTCCAGTGATCATAAATTTCCTAAAACACACACTTACTTGTTCTACTTTCCATCTCTGCCCCCAGGTACCTAGTATAGTTATACTAGGCAGTAATAAATGGCTCTGGGTTGATAACCGGTGACAATACCTGATATTAGTGAGCATTTATTGAGCACCTACTACATGCACTGAACCAAGCATTTTACATTCACTTTTCTCATTTACTCTTCACCAAAGAGTATATGCCATTATTATCCTTACTCTGAATATGGGAAAACTAAGGTGTTACGAGGTGAAGTAGCTTGTTCAGACTGCAATTGAATGGTAGACCCTGGCTTGGAATCCAGGTCTCTCCACTCTTCCCCAGCACAGGTAAACACATCCCAGGCTCGGTAGCTCCTCCTTGTCACTGGAACATACCACGCTCTCTGTTTTGCCTTTCTTCTTTTTACCACTGCCCTGTTGCTAAGACTGTGAATAGTAAGACAGTAAATCAGATAACATTCTGATTTATAGGAAGTAGCACACAAAAAGTAATGTTTATTTAAAAAAGCAGGCTGATTGTAAAGTTATTAGTATAAACACACACACTGTGCACACACACAGAGCTTTTTTGATAGAAAAAAGCCAGACTTCTGCCAACCAAAGTGATGACAGGCTGCTTAAAGCTGGAGAAATTACAACAGTTTTAGCGAGCTGGTGTTTATGTTTTTCAAAGGTTCCCCACCCCCTAGAGGATGAAGTCAAACCCCATCACCATATTATACAAGGCCTTTCAAAATCAGATCCTGCCAACCTTTCCACCCTGTTTTGGTTTTCACTTCGTGCTCCCAAACCCCCAAACTGCCTGTATGTACTTCCTTCCCAACTCCCACACCTGTGTGCCCTGCTAACTTCTGGTAATGGCTCCCTTCTTTCTGTGCAGATCAGGCTCCTCTGTCCTTGAGGACACACTCTCAAAGACATCTTCCTTGACCATCCAATCCAAAGCAGACCCCCACCCCGTCGTCATTCTCTTTCTAGCTTCTTGCAAGTTTTTGTCACAACATTTAATATAATGTGGCATAATTTGGCATGTTTGTGTTTCTGTTTCTTCCCTCATATGCTCCACAAATGATCTTGTTCACTATTTTCTCTCAGTAGTTGGGATAGTATCCAAGGGTACTAGTAGATGCTCAATAAATATTTATTGATTGAAAAAAGACAATAGCCCTCTTTGGCTTTCCAGGATATAAAGGACAGGCCACTGAGGTCACCCTCCATGGAGACAAAGGAGTCCTTTCGGTTTCCACACGGCCCTGCCCAATGACTGGCAAAAAAGCTGCTTCTACTGATGTATCCCCTTATTTGGGGATTTACTCTCAGCTGCTAATTGAGATTTTGGAGATTCCAGGTCCCAGCTCTGTCTCTACCTTTTCTTCAGAGACATGAGTACCATTCAACACTAACCCTGCTTACCGTACGGTAACGAGAAAACGTCAAAGATGCTGCTCCCTGAGGTGGCTTGGTCTAGCTGGGGAAGATGGAAAACCTGCTCGGAAACGCAGGACCACGAAGTGCCCGAGGAGTCTGAGAGAGCGATCACAGTCAGGATGTGGGATTGGAACGGGGCCTTGAAGACTGTGTAAGCTTTAAATAGGAGGAAAAGAGCAGGAAGGGTTTCACATAAAGATGTGGTTTGGTCAAAAAGAAAATTTCAAGGTGTCTTTGGAAGGGTAGGAGAGATACTGCAATACACAAAGGAGGACTTTGATAATTTCCAATGTTCTTGGAATCATTCTTGTCATTAATTTTTTTGTGCCCCTCTGAAATCTGATACTGAATTCCCACTGAACATTCAATATCAATCCAGAAAAACTCCCATGATCACACGCTTCTAGTTTCTCGGGGCATCACTGCAGGAAGGGAGCTCAGAGGATCAGTCATCTTTGGATCATGACACGATGAGTAAATCTTCCCAGGCAGCCAAGAAATACAAAAGTTAAAATGCTGATTGATTACACTCTTTCCTCACAGTCCTGCTTATTCTCTGCGCTCCAATCTCTTCCTGACCCAGGACTAAAACTTTGGTGTCATTTTTGACCCCTTCCTCTCTTTTACCCTCCATGTCAAATCAATCGTCAAGGCCTCTTGACTGTGTCTCCATAATACTCTAAAAATGTGTTCCCTACTCCGCATTCCTACTGCCATACTCTGAGCTACAAGAGCCTGCTAATTGCCCTATTTGCCCTACAACAAATTGCATCTTTTGTCCCATTTTTATCTGTTGAATGATGGAATGAATTCCTTCCCTACTCTTCTCTAATTTCCAAGGTAACAGTCAGCTACCAGGTTTCTCAAAGTATGGTGCCCGGCCTGGCAGCACCAGTACCACTCGGAAAGTGATAGGACACACACATTCTCGGTGTCCACCCAGACCTGCTCAGTCTGAAACGCTGAGGGCGGTGCTTAGCAACCTGATTTCACAAGCCTTCTACATGATTCTGATGCCCACAAAAATTTGAGAAACACCGTCATAAAGCCATCTATAGAATATGTAATGAATTAAAGCACTAAATCTTTCAACTATGTATACGTATGTTCATGGAAAATGTCTATATATCAATGTCTTAAGCCAATGGTTCCCCACCTGGGGACTGAGGACTTCTGGGTGCCGTAGAACCACAGAACTTATACAAATCAAGCACCATCTCCAGAATGAATAAATATGTCCCCCTACCTCTACTCCGGGGCTCTGCGTGTACGTAGACCCTTTGATGAATACAACACTAATGCATTTAAAAGTGCTACTGATGACTGTGGTGATAGCTGCACAACTCTGGGAATACATTACAACCCCCTAAACAGCTGAACTGTATGCTATGTGATTTGTATCTCAGTAAAGCTGTTACAGTTTTTAAAAAAAGTCTTCCTGATGATGCAGCCATTCTGCTCTCCTGGAGAACCGGCTGTGTACACCAGGGTGCACGGAACAGCAGCGCTGTTCACAGCCTCGCACTGGAAACAGTCCGTCCACCGTGGACGGGCCGACTCACTGCGGTGTAGTAACACCACGGAAGTGTAGGCAGTGGTGAAAAG
Organism: Micronycteris hirsuta; assembly: GCA_004026765.1. Classification (NCBI taxonomy): domain Eukaryota; kingdom Metazoa; phylum Chordata; class Mammalia; order Chiroptera; family Phyllostomidae; genus Micronycteris; species Micronycteris hirsuta. The sequence goes on along the minus strand of PVJI01004563.1, from coordinate 82,460 downwards.
GAGGCGCCACAGTGACATGCACCAACGCGTATGAATCTCAGCAGTATAATGTTGAGAAAAAGCAAGTCACAAAAGAATATATAAACTAGGATTCCATTTACAGCAAAACCATACTGTTTAGGGATCCACAGGTAGGTGGTTGAGCCATAAAGAAGAGCAAGGGAATGTTTACTGTCGGAGTCAGGGGTGGCTTCCTCACCGCGGGAGAGGGGGTGGTGAGAGGGCGGGAACGAAGAGGTTTCTGGAGTGCCAGCCGTGCTAGCTTTCTTAACCTGGGTAAGGGGTGTGTGGGGCTTCCCTTTGAAACAATCTCCTAACTTGTGCATATGTGTTCGATGAGTCTTTTGTGCATGTTACATTACACAAGAAAAAGCATTTAAAATGAGAAAAAGTCTCATTTACACCTAATGGTTTGAGGGGATCTTTATATATATCTTAAGTGGAAAGAACAACTTCAGTCTCGGGGAACATGACCATTTGCAGGGAAAGGGGCCCTCATACCCAGAAAGGAACCCCTGCCTTAAACACATGTTGGAAAATTTAGGCACAGAGATAGCCACATGGGGTAACTACTTGGGAGCAGCTGGGGCTGGTGGGGAGTGCGGGGGTTCGCTGCAAGCCACACAGGAACTTACAGGGAGCTCGAGGCCCAGATTAACTATACATGAAGCAGCAGCTGCCAGGACCATGCAGCTCGGCATTTTGCTGCTTCTCTCTCACGCCAGGAAATGTGGATCTGGCAAAGCCGCCTTCTGTCCCTCTCTCTCTTTTTTTTTTTTTTTGGTCAATTATTACTATTTTGTCCTGTAGCTGGCTGTTTCTCTTACATGAATATTTTCAGATACTTTTCTCCCTTAAAACTATATTTTTAAGTAGTGACCAAAGATTAATGTGATGCTGTACCAGAAAATTCCATAACCTCTTAAAAGAATCCCCAGATGCTCACCTTTCTTCTCAGCTCAATTAATGCAGCCTTTCCCTGCCAGCCTTAATTATTTCTCCCAAGGGCTTCTCTCTGTCTCTAGGTCTCTCTAGTGCTTCCCTCCCAGCTTTGCTCACTGAATCCTCTTAGCCTGAAGGCACAGAACTCCTTTGTGTGTCGACTTTCTGACAGCTGGTGAAGATGAAAATTCAAAAGTGGGCTTTGGAGGGAGCGTCCCTGTCCACCACGTCACTCTGCAGCGCCCCTCATCTCCCACACAGCCAGTGTCTCCTCTCACGGTTTCTCTAGCTTGATGAAGGAATAATGCTTTGGGGGTGGGGGATGAAGGAGTGATGAGGTTTTAATTCTGGCCCTCAAGAAAGGTATAAAATCACCCTTTGTCAGAAATGTGTTTGTCATTCGCAGTGATACATTTCCCACAATTCGGGGAGAGTAGAGCAAAACAGATCCAATCATAGTGCGTGGTGGGAGGGACCCAGAAAGAGATCCTGAGACCTCCACACTAACACCTGGTTCTTGATGTTTCAGAGAAGAGTGATTCCCAAGCCTCTGGCTCCGTCCCAGTGCCTTGAGAAGTGGCCACCTCACACCCTGCTAAACACATCCCACACAGCTGGCAGGCCAAGTCCCCAAGTCCCTGGCGGTTCCCAGAAGTGGCAGATCCAGGTGACTCCTGATCTTATTTGCAAAAGCACAGTTTTCTCCCTGAGTCTCAAGCAAAATGCCACTGGAAGTCTTATTCTGGGCAGAAGATAAAAAAGAGGGAGTTTCCCCCCTCCTGAATCCTGATAAATTAAAATACTTTGAAAAGATGCTTTAGAAAAAAAGGCAGAAACTTACGGCTCCAGACCAGTGTTTTCAAGGGAGCTGGAGTGCTGAGGGAAAGCTGTCTGGGAGCTCTCACCTTCTCCAAGTACCTATTTCCCCTGGGTCTGGTACTGTGGGGAATGACAATTACCTGGGCAACTGCCACTCACCTCCACAAATTCCCTGGTGTGGAGAGACTGAATGAAGCAAATCCAGGAAATTCTGGATCCCCATCGCGGACAGGTGGATGATCTCTCTACCCCATGGGCTAATTAGAATAAAAATGTATCTTGTGCTACCAAGCAAATGTGTTCCTGTTTTTGCAAACTGAAGCATATTGTTTTTTAAAGGACCTGGGGAAATCTTACTATTTAAAAAAGCAGGGATCACCCACTGGGAGACACTAAATCTCAGTGGCTAACACAATGTCTTAAAAATTTTGGAATATGAATGCCTTGGTGGGTGAGGGAGGAAGAGCCCCCTAGTTTTCCCAAATCCCTTCTGCTCTCTATTGCATTTCTCCTGGCTGCTTGGCGGATTCATTTTACTTGTCTGCTGTCCAAAGGCTTTGAAGTATAATATGTCACTCTGTTGTTTAGAGAAAACTTAATATGGGTATTTTATAATTATATTACATACATAACGGTCATTTTACTATCTGAATAATCACTCTGAACTATTTATAAACCTGGATTTGCACATACAGGGAGGGTTTTCTAAAAGCAGTTAGACTAATTCTTATTTTTTTTCTAAATTCTGTAATTCCATCCCAGAAACCAGGTTGGTTGAAAGTTGCTGCCTCACCTTATTCTAATTTTCTGGAAATCTATTAAAGCTGCCAACCATCTGCTTCCAAAATTGGCAATCTCCATTTGGAAAAATGGGATAGTTGTTTCATTTTTATAAACCCGTGGGAGGTGCATATTGCCATGAAAAGAATAGCAGACGCAGCAGCTCTGGATCCACAGATGTCCTAAATATTGACTGCCAGAGACTGTCCTTCAGCCATCATCAGTAGGTACACCTGGGAAAATGGCAAAGAATTGGCTGTGGCCAGATGGGTCCCCACGGCACAGTGTGCAAGAGTGCAAGCTAATTCTCCCTGTAACTTACCGCTCCTGCAGAAACGACACCTGGTTTTTCATTTGGGAGGGGGCACTGGTAACTCTAAGTTATGTGGGTCTCTATTTGCTGTCTCTAGCTGTTGCGCCTATGTTTCAAACTGATCCTCAGACTGTGCAAGAGTCCTGAAACCCTCAGAGGGAGGGCATGCCAAGCAGCTTTCTAATGAAAACCAGGGGCAGAAAGAAGTCCAGTCCTCTCAGGCACAAGCTCACTTCCTTCCTCGCAGATGAGAACATTCAAAACCAAGCTGGCTCCCTCTTTTCATCTCTCCCTCATCAGTGCAGAGGCACTGCCATTTCCTTTACCAGGACTAGTCACTGCCAGCGGTTCACAGGCCATGTAGGTCTGTGGGTCTCACAGGTTCTGATTTGGGGGATTAAATAACTTCTGTGGCTGCCTCAGGAAAAAGCAAGACCACCAATCTCAGGCCCGGGCAGGTTAAAGAGGCATTTGGTTCTCCACTGAGATTCTTTTGTTTCTTTTATGGTTCTGCCAGGACTCTTTTCACAGTGTTCCCAGCATTCTTGCTAAATTGCTCTCATGGCCGCAGGCTTTCCCAGCAAAGGCTAGCGGCAATGATGGGGCCCGACCTGCCGCCTGTGCTGCCCCCACAAGGGGCTCTGGGAAAATGAAGGGAACATGCAGATGGCCCCTGTGAGCACCTCACATTCAGCAGCTGCTCAATAAATGTTAATTGTTCATCACTTAACAAATATTTGTTGTAGGCCTACCGAGCAGCTAGCAACTCTATAGGAGATCATAATAAATTAGTATGATGTCACTCTCCTAGGAACTCAGTGTCTCTGTGCTCTCCGATAGGATGGCAGCCACTGGCCACATGTGGCTGTTTAAGTTTAAAGTGAATTAAAATCAAATATTTAGTTCCTCGGTAGCAATGGCCACATCTCAATAGCTATGTGTGTCTAGTGGCTATTGATTTGGACAACACATATTATAAACATCTCCATCATGACAGACAGTTTATAGACGGTGTTGGTCCACAGTGGAAACCAGACAAGAAAACAAATCATCACTCATTCAAAACCAAAAGCACCATTAGAAATCTATTGTTAAGTTTGTTGTAATAGGGACTATAGGAAAAGTAATAGGCAAAATACTATGGGTACTTGGGTAAGAGCAACTAACTCTGGGAGCCACGGTCCAGGATAAACACCCCACCTATGAACCAGAAAAATAAACATTTTATATTCCAATGACAACCACATTAGGAAAAAGCAGGCACTGTAATGAAGTTGGGAGTAATTTCCCATTATCAGAAAAAAATCAGTAGCAATTTTGTAATTGCTACTCAGAGTAAAATTTGTTTTTAAGCATAAGCTTCTTAAATGAATCAGTGACAGGATAATAGATTTTCTTTTCTAGTATTCTTTTTTTAAAGATTTTATTTATTTATTTTTAGAGAGGGGGAGGGGAGGCAGAAAGAGAGGGAAAGAATCATCAATGTGTGGTTGCCTCTTGAGTGCCCCCCACTGGGGACCTGGCCCACAACCCAGGCACGTGCTCTAACTGGGAATCAAACCAGCTACCCGTTGCTTCTCAGGCCGGTGCTCAATCCACTGAGCCACACCAGCCAGGGCTCTAGTATTCTTTTTTTAATTAAAAAAAATTCTTTCCTTTTCATTGAATTTATTGGCATGACAATAGTTAACAAAATTCTACAGGTTTCCGGTACACAACTTTACACACCATCTGTACACTGTACTGTGTGTTTGCCACCCCGAGCCCAGCCTCCGTCCATCACCATTTATCCCCCATACCCTCCTCCACAACCACCCTCCCCTGCAATCACATACTATTGCCCATGCTCATGAATTTTTGCTCTAATTCAAGTCAGTAAATATTATTGAGCATCTACTAGGTCTTACTCAAAGACAAATATGAGAAATTCTTAGAATCCTGTAGGGGTGAGGCAAACATGTATGAAATTACAAGATTTAGCAGAGTGATATTGTTGTAATGAAGGTACCAATTACTGTCCAACAGTTATCCAAAAAATTATAATCCAAATATCAGTCCTAAGAAAGACTAATTAATTCCAAAGGAGGGTATGCTTCATAATGAGGGTGGTATTTGGACTTGCCCGAAAGAAGACAGGCAGGACCCCCACCAAGGGAGATGGGAAAGTGTGGCCCTTGTAGTGGGCAAATGTGCAGAGGCCTGAAAACACACAACACATTTTGAGAATGACAAGAACATCATATAACAATCAACTTTACGTCCAAAATTCAACTACAGAAAACAGAGAGAGAGAATCAAGTAAAAGTCATTGATTCTGGGTGAAGTAAGACCTCTTCACAGAAGACCTTGAGGCCCCACCTAGGAATCTGGGCTTCATTCTGCAATCTGCAGGAACCACGCAAGGAATTTAAATAGGAGAGAGGCATCATCAGATCTGCATTCAGGAAAACGGGCAATAGTTTGCTGGCAATAATGATGAAGGAGTGTAGAGAGGGAGAGTCTAGAGGTTGGGAACCCAGCTGGGAAAGCTAAGCCAGTAGAAACACGACAAGGGGCAGGACCAGAACACTGTCAGCTGAGTGGAAAGGAGGCGAGGGGGTGTGGTCTGTGTACTCCGCAGCCATGGGAATGGCAAATGCTAGCAGTGGGAACCAACCACCAGCAGAGGCCCTCAACCCACTTGGTTGGTCACTACTGCCCTGAAATAAAGAATACTGGTGGCAGTATATCTGCATGTGGCCTGACGAGAGCCATTATTTCTGTGCTAGTATCCAAGGCTGCATTAGGTGGTGGGAATAGGTTTGACCGTCATGCGATCTGGCCATCTTGCAAACACCTGCCCTTGATCTGCTACTGAAAAAACAAACAGCTGGAAGTACATACACCACATAGGATGCGTCAGCAGAAATACCTTTATTAAATATAGTAAAGATATATAGTTAATAGTAGAAATTAGTATTAATAACTGCTGCATTCCTGGGTATATATGTATTTGTCCAAGAATTACTTCACCCTCATCTGATGTCTTCCCACTTTGGACCACCAAAGTTCTTTGTGGCTGAGCTCACTCAACAGTCACTGCATTTTCCAGCCTCTATTGCACTAAGACGTGGTCCTATGAGAGAGGTCGTCCTAATGGAATCTTAGAAGAAATGATGTCTGCAACCTCCAGGCCTGGCCCATGAAAGCCTCCAAGAAGCAGTCATCCATGTTCCCTCTCTCTTTCAGCCTGATGCAGGTCAGAGCGGAAGCTTTCAAAGCGAGGGCTAAAGACAGCGTAGGACGGAAGGAGCCCGGGTCCCAGAGTCACCACTTGGAGAACTGCCTGCAAATAAGGAACATGCATTTTGGTTTTAACATGTGCTGGTTTTAGAGCCAACTTACATTTGGGCATTTGTTTATTACTTAAGTAGTACAAACTCTTACAATCCTTATTCTACTCTATATAAGGCTCATCTGTATACTTAAAAAAAAAAAACCTTTAGACTGTAAACACTTTATTTTTATTTGTAGTTGCTCAAGAACTGGTTTCCAGTTAAGACTATCAAAGGACTTCAATTGTGGGCAAATTGCTATCCTCATTAAAAATACAGGGTCCGGCACAAATAACGCCCCTTTTTAAATTACAAAACGATAAGCATGTAATTCTGTAACATAACAATATCACACTGAAGCACACCACATGACATTTTAGGTGAAACATTCAAATTAAAACTATAAATTATTACACCCATATTATTACCCTACCCACCACATCGAAGTGTCCAGTCACTGTCACGTGAGGACAGAGTGAATGAAGAAACAGTGTCTGAATTCCTGTCCTTTGGGGTCTCTGACCTTCTGCTTGACAGGAAGACAGTCAGGCCCAAATGCCTTGAGGTACTAAAAAAGTTCAATCCCATACTAAGCTATTTATCTACAGCAAGATCTAACTAACAGTGCATCTCATTCTATACTGCAGTTCCCGCTCTTCACAACTGTGTGAACTCAGACAGGTCACATAACTTCTGTGGGCCTCTGATTCCTCTAGTAACGAATGAAGGGCTGAACCACACAAATTCCTAGTCTTTTGCACTTCTAACATCTCTGGTATCTATTGATTAGTCAACCAATTCAGTTGAACTGGCTTGTTAAATTTATTGGCAATTTATTACTCTTTTAAAATAAATTATTTTTTAAATTTCCAACCTTTAATGAAAGTAAAACCTAGTAAAACACTAAACTAAGCTTTAGTTTTCCATGACAAAAGTTAGTCAGGATGTTTGGATAGTATTTAAAAAAGTCTTTTCTCACGGTAAGTAAAAAATGCTATCTCATTTTACACTGCATTTCTTGAATTATTAGTGAGGGCATACACTTTTAAATGTTACTTAGTCATATGCATTTCCTCTTTCATAGGTCATTTAGTTTAAGCTTAGAACACCTGCAGTAGGATCACAGAAGGAGATATCATTGCCTGCATCTTTCAGCCAGTGGCCAACTAAACGGGACCAAAGTGATTTGCCCGGAACTGTCACCAGCTCAACCGACGGAACTGTAGGACTCCTGACTGGTTCAGCTCCGTACCTCCCAAAGTATGCCTGCCTTTCATTATGTGTTAAATTCGGTGGAATAAAGGTGGCTGCAAGATAGCATTGTGGGGTTCCATATTTATTCTCTTTCTGCGACAGCCGCATCCAATTTTCTCAGCTGAGAAGTCAAAGGGGCGACACCACCCAGGACCTGGAAATCCAGCAGGGCTGTGTGAGCCTCTTTCTACTTTTGCATGAACAAAGGTTCTACAGAGGGGCCCTAAACAAACAACGTTGTTAATGATGCGTCAGGCAGATAGGTCCTCAAACTCAACTGGCCAGGGAGACACTGGCTTTGCCTGGTTAACTCCAGCGCAAAAATCTGTTTTCACCAAAGAAGCCCTGTAACTAGATACACACTGAAGTCACACAGACAGCGACTTCCAAACCTAACCACGCTCTGCGGCCACAGCACTGTCCTGACTTTACCCTCAGTGTCTCGGTGACAGTGCAAGTGCAGCGATGCAAACGTTGGAAAAAAATCAACTCTCTCCTGCCACCTGGGTTCTATCAGCAAAACAAAACAACACTGTTTCAAAAGCATTTACACATTTAGCTTAAAAAACAAATTTAAAAAACTAATAGGGACAGAGGGGAGGGAGTTAGGGGCTGAGTGAGAACGGTGAAGGGATTACAAATAATAAAATAAATTAAATTAAAAACTGACAAGGAAATTTTAATGAGGCTTGTCTGCAAAAAAACTGCCCCATAGCCAGTTCCCCCCACTTCAAATCAAGGAAACATTCGCAGGAGCGCGGCTGGATCTCAGCCACTGGACCAAGAGTAAGGGAGGAGTGTTCCCGATCTTCTGCAAGAGGTCTTGATCCTGTGGATATCACTGTGTGGGATGAGTAATAGGCAAAGACCGCTGGATCGGAAGCTCCACTACACCACCAGCAAATGTGGGTGGATGATATACAGCATCACCATGGCTTCCTTGTCTTCCTGGCTGCATAGCAGAAGCTTCATTTTTTCTACTCCTCTCAGCACAGCCGCTGCACACAGGGAGCCCACACAATGGGTGGCAGCCCCAGATGAGAGCAAGAACAGGAATGTGAAAATGCATCCCGATGACAATTTCCAGCTAAAAATGACCAGACTCCTAGGAAAATTTTGGTGGTAAAATATATTCATGTTTGTGCTGATAGAAACCACACACCCAACCCTAAAAGCCAATGTCAACAGCCAAAAAGTCAATGGAAAACAGCACAGCATTACACAGCAAGTCTAATGTGACCTAATGTGGTTCGGTAGGGAATGGCATGGGATGGCGTGCAGCAAATGATAAAATTACTGCATTTTTGCTTAAGAAAACATTCTCAAAGACTGAGGCAAAGACAGAAATGTCTGTGTTTTCTATCCCAGCTCCTGCCCATTCCCAGGTTCCTTCCATGACAGATTCACCAATCTAGGCTTTTAAAAAGACTTCTTTTCCCTTTTCTCCCCCACTCTACTCCCCACACCCATTACATATTAACCAAACAAAAGTGACCAGAATTAAAGTCGAAATTTACTGAGTGCTGACTGCATACCCCGTACTGAAGGATGGGGCAGGGGCGGCGGCGGGGCGGGGCTGAGGCCTGCAGGTGAAAAACAACAAAAAGACAAATCCTCGCCTCACTGCCCTTTCAGCAGTGAGAGCAGCCAGGCCAGAAGGTCCAGGGAAGGAGTGGTAATCGCAGGCCAGAGAGGGTGGCAGGGCAGAAGGGTGGGGCCAGGTGCCCATCCCTGTTACAGTCTGGGCAGCAGCTGCCGAAGAGTCTCTACCTGTCTGGTTAGCCTGTTGAATAAACAGAACTTGTGATCATTGTACAGAGCGAGGTAAACTTTCCTTGACCCATTAAAACCCCTCTGTCTTAAACAAAAGAATAACATTTTTTTTAATCCTCACCAGAGGACATTTTTTCATTGCTTTTAAAGAGAGAGGAAGCGGGGGAGAGAGAGAGGGACATCTATGTGAGAGAGAAACATCAATTGGTTGCCCCCAATTCATGCCCGGACCAGGGATCAAACCTACAATGCAGGTAAGTGCGCTGGCCAAGAATCAAACCTGCAACCCTCTGGTTACAGGATTACGCTCCAACCAACTGAGCCACACCAGCCAGGGCCAAACAACTTTTTTTATTGAAAAAAACATACACAGGGTAAAATGCACAAATATTAAATATCCAGCTTGATGAATTTTCATATGCAGTGGTGGGCAAAAGTAGGTTTACAGTTGTGAGCACGTGAAACAGAGTTTATTCTTATTTATTACTTATTGTATTATTTATTTGTATTACAACTGTAAACTCACTTTGTCCACCCCTGTTCACACATACCCATGAAACCACCCCCCAGATCAAGCACCATCTAACCACGAAGCAAACCAAACTGATGAGCTGCAGAGGAAGGCAGGAATAGACTTTCTAATTGCCTTGGGTCTCTAATATGCCTTCTAAAAGTTGTGTGGTTATTGTTGTCGATGGTTTTATTTTGGTGTTGAGAGAAGAGTTCACTCTTTGGTAGGGGAGGGAGAAGGTCCACTCAAGCCGGATCTGTGAAACCTTCTCTGAGCAGGGCACAGACACTCACTCCTTTGGGAGAGAATTTTCTAACATTTAAGAAATGTTGAAGAAAACATTCAGGCTTCAACCTACTGTGCCATGTATTTGCATCCTTATGTTTAGGAACAGGGTGTGAAGCCGTTTAACTTTTGTATGCGATCTGGATGCTCTGCCTTGCGTAACACCACACACCTAGCTCCTCCAGCTTTTTTCTCTGCGAGCCAATTCTTCTCCAGGGAAGTACAAGGGTCACAGCGTGACTGTCAGTCTTCAGTCTCCCTCTTCCAGCGCTGTCTTAGAATTTAAATGAACAGGATAAGATGCTTTTCTTTTAAAGAAGCAACCTTCAGCTGGTGTGCCGCAAGAATTTTTAAAACATCAAATACCTGACTTTTTATTTAGTCAGGGGTACCGACCTCTTTTCCCTTAAATTGTCAAATAAAAAAATGTCAACAGCCAACACAACAATAGCTGTCTGGTGTGAATGAATCAAAATTTACCTATTTTTTGTCAGATCAGCAAAAAATATATTTTTGGCATGGGCAGAATTTTAGTAATTAGTTTATGTGTGCCGTGAGATGAAAACGGTTGAAAATTGCTGTTTCAAAGAAACACAAACAAAAAACAAACAAAAACCAACCAAACAAAAAAATACCTGTTTGGGACATAATCTGTGCATTGAAATTGAACAAGCAGCTCTCTCCCAGAGCCACATGTAATGTAAGATGATAACGCTAACCATGTGATTCTATATGTCGGTCAAGGATTAAGAAATGCTCAAATTTTAAGTACTTCCTATTTTATACCACAGAACATAGACAAATATTAGTTAGCATATTGATTCATGTAGTCGTCACAACTTTCCACCAGTTTGTAACACCTCCCAGGGTGTTTTAATAAATGCCATGTTTGCCCTGAACATCACGATGGTCAGGATATTAAGTGGAGCATCGGGAAGTTTTCTACAGCGAAACGCTGCAGATGAAGGCGTGCTGCTGATGAAATCACAATGCAGGCTCTACCAGCTATGATAATTTCTGCATTTACATATTTTTTTTAAAATGCTGCTGACCTTTTTAAATTTAAAGACATGAAATCAGGAAAATAGGGAACTGAGATCCCATTTTGGAATGGATCCCGAAGATTGTGTTTTCCATGTTCCCACAGCACTTTCACAGCCACTGACGGGCAGGGTGGCACACATCTCACACTATTTAACCTGCCTGCGGCTCCTCCCTTATTGCAGTTACAGCAATCGCCAATGACGTAGCAGCGTAAGTGATCACACTTCTGTGTACTTCTGCCGGTGTCTGGTCGCCTTTCCTGAGTTTTACTAAACCTCGAGTGCGATGGTGGCCCCCGGGGGCGCTGAAAGAGGCTCTGCGGGTCGCAGGGAAGATGCGCTCACCCTCCACTGTTCCCACGACCCTGAGAAAGTCACTTCTTTAGTCTCGGTCTTATTTTCTCTATTTGTATTTTAAAAAAAACACACCCAAAACAGCGTTGTCATTATGCATCTATGCCAAAGTCTCAAAGCTTTAAAGCAGCGTCACATAATTAGTAAGTTTTGTTATCATGCCAGAATGTTGAAAACTCCACTTTAGTTTCTGTCAACCAGCTAAGTCAAAGATTCTTGATGGCTGAAACTGCAGGCATTGATTACTTACGTTACTTGGACTTTGTGGCTTTAAACGGTAAGTGAAGTTTAAACATAAAAAGTAAACAAAAACAAAGAACCTCACTAAATGCTAGGTCTCCAGATTGAGACAAGTTGTTCCAACTTTAGAAAAACATGAACAGGGTATTTGTACTGTTTTCACATGCCTCCCATCAGGGAGAAAAGCCAGTACATGGTATGTGCTCTTGGATCTTTGGAAGCAAAGCAGCAGTATCGCAACCTACGAAAATGGATTTTATCTCATAACCATCTTTTCTGGAGTGTGAAGAGTTAATGTGAACAAGGCTGGGACTTTGCTTTTTCACCCCTTGAGATTCTGGATTTTTTTTTTTTTTTTTAAACCATTAACCCTATCCTACCCTCTTGGCAGAAATGGCGACCTGGCTGTGAACTCTGTAGACGGGGCCAGCCCCTAGTACTCCTCTGGGTTGGGCACTATGTAAGAAATGAAAATGCTCAGTTCATCCAGATAGGATTTTCCAGCAAAGCCTGCTTCAGCGTCAGCACCTTTTCAAAAAGGGAATAACCTAGTAAGGCATTAGACAGCAGAGTCCCAGGCCTGATGGGGAGTTGCAAACCAGTCCTGAGTAAGACTGATCTTGATCCCCTCCTTGCCTTCTGAATACAAACCTATCAAGATCTTGCTAAAAATGACCTTTACCAGCAGAAAGAACATAGCCCTCAGGCTATGGAGAAGCAATCCTTAGCTGTCCACTTCCGGATAGTGAAAGTTTGGAATTTAGTCAGCCTTTGTTAGTCACAGTCTTTGCCTATTTCCTTTGGAAAAGAGAATTGAAACTGGTTAAAAATATTCCTTCTCCACCCCCACTCCAGCCCTTAATACTGAAGCTCTGGAGAGTTCTAATGTGCTAACTGTCCCGCCCTACGAACACTGTATAAAATGGCACTCAATAAAAACTGACACGCAGGAGCCTCAGTTGAGACATCTTCCTTCCTCTCCCTCTTTCCAAATGTTCTGCCTTTTCTGCTTCCTCTTTTTCTCTGCCAAAAGTATCATTATTTGTGGTAGCGCTTTTCCTTCTCTTGGGATCCTGCCTCTCTCTTCTTGCCTTCAGCCAGACTCTTTCCTCAGCACTGCCCCTCCCAGCCAGTATCTCCTCGAGGTTCTGCTCACTGCATCTCATTTGAAGAGAGGTCACTGACACCAAGAGCAGGTTGTTTCAGGGATAAAGGGCTAACAGGGAAGTAACCACTAGAGGGTGACATAATTACACACAAGCACATTCCTTTGGGACCCTGTAAGGCCAGAGCCAGACGGCCAGCCAGCTCTGGGCCTGGAGGCATAAAGTGAATTAGCAGCACATCCACCCACAGAATGCACACTCACAGCCACTCTTGTGTTCTCTCTCTCTCTCCCCACTCCCTACACACACACACACACATACTGACCTACTTTGGCCAGCAAATCGACCAGAGCCTTCAAGTGTTTCAAATGAAAGCCAATTTCACCTTGGACCGATATTGCTCATAGTACAGTTAATCTCATTCACTGTTGTTTTTTTTTTGGGGGGTGGGGGGGTGGGGGAGACGGCAGGGTATGCTTTGCAGTTTTTGAAAGGGAATTTATCTTTTTAATTTTATTTTAAATTCTTTTAATTTTTCCATTACAGGTGACATTTAATATTATATTAGTCTCAGGTGTACAGCATGGTGCTTAGTCATTTATGCAACTCAGGAAGTGCTTCCCCACTAACTCTAGTACTCGCCTGGCACCATACACTGTTATTATAATACCACTGACTATATTCTCTACGCCATTTACCTCCCCGTGACTGTTTCGTAACTGCTGATTTGTACTTCTTAATCCCTTCACCTTTTTCACCCAGTTCCCCAAACCCCCTCCCATCTGGCAACCATTAGTCTATTCTCTGTATCCATAAGTTTGTTTCTGTTTTGTTTGTTGACTTTGTTTTCTAGACTCCACATGTAAGTGAAACCATATGGTATTTGTCTTTCTCTGTCTGACTTAACTTCACTCAGCTCTAGGTCCATCCATTTGTTGCAGATGGCAAGATTTCTTTTTTTTTTTTTTTTATTGCTGAGCAATATTCCATAGTATCTATGTACCACATCTTCTTTATCTAATCATCTATCAGTGGACATTTAAGTTGCTTCTATATCTTAGCTATTGTAAATAATGCTGCAATGAACACAGTAGTGCATATATTTTTTTGGATTACCATTTTGGATTTCTTCAGATAAAACCCAGAAGTGAAATTGCTAGGTATATGGTAGTTCTATTTTTAATTTTTTGAGGAACCTTCATACTGTTTTCCAAAAGTGGTGGCACCAATTTGCAATCCCACCAACAGAACACCAGGGTTCCCTTTTCTCCACATCATCTCCAACACTTATTTGTTGATTTACTGATGATGGCCATTCTGACAGGTGTGAGGTCATATCTCGCTGGGGTTTTATTTGCATTCCTCTGATAATTAGTGACCTTGAGCATCTTTTCATATGACTATTGGCCATCTGTAGGTCCTCTTTGGAATAATGTCTAATCAGGTTCTCTGCCAATTTTCTAATGGAATTGTTTGGATTTTTTTGGTATTAAGTTGTATCAGTTCTTTATATATTTTGGATATTAACCCCTTATCTGATATATCATTGGCAAATATAAGAAACTCCAAAAAACATAATTTATTTGTAAAAAATAACATATTTATTCTTACATGTTTAAACTTCAGTCACCTTTAAAGTACTCTCCATTAGATGCAATACTCATATACCTATCGAGACATTTTTTCCAGCCCTGACTGGTGTGACTCAGTTGATTGAGTGCCAGGCTCTGAACCAAAGGGTCTCTGGTTCTATTCCCATTCAGGACACATGCCTGGGCTGCAGGCCAGGTCCCCACTAGGGGGCGCATGAGAGGCAACCACACACTGATATTTCTCTCCCTCCCAACCTCTCTCTCTAAAAATAAATAAATAAAATCTTAAAAAAAAAAAAAAAAGGCATTTTTTTTGCCCTGGCTGGTGTAGCTCAGTGGATTGAGCGCGGGCTGGGAACCAGAGGGTCTCGCTTTGATTCCCAGTCAGGGCACATGCCTGGGTTGTGGGCCAGGTCCCCATGAGGGCCATGTGAGAGGCAACCATACATTGCTGTTTCTCTCCCTCTCTCCCTCCTTTCCCCTCTCTCTAAAAAGAAATAAAAATAAAATCTTAAAAAAAAAAAGGCATTTTTTCCCAGAGACTTCCAGTCAAGATGATAGTGTAGACAGATATGGCTTGCCTCTTCCCAAAACCATATCAAAATTACAACTATAATATAGAACAACCATCACTTAGAACCATCAGAAATCAAGTTGAATGGAAGTCTGACAACTACGGAATTAAAGAAACCACATCCACCCAGACTGATAGAAGAAATGCAGAAGTGGAACAGGCTGGTCCCATACCCATGCGCAGTGTATAAAAATTCAGGAGGCATATCTCAGGAGTGAAGAGTCCAAGCAATACACCAGGCCCCCCAGCCCAGGGTGCCAGTGCCAGGAGGATAAGTCCCTACAACTTCTGGCTACCCAGCAGGGATTGAGTCCATGGAAGAAACTGCTAGGTCCACAAGCAGTTCCTGAGACTCACCTACTCAAACTCATTCCCTTGGAGCTCCAGCGCTGGGGTGGCAGCTTGAAGGGCACCAGTGGCATACTGGGAGAGGCTGAAGTGTCTGGCATCGGGAAGAGCAGAGGCCATTGTCCCTTTTCTAAACCCTCCCCCCGCACAGCCACAGAGCTGGCAGGCTGGCGCCATATCTGAGGTTCCATCAACCTGGCTAACACTGTTTCACCCACCTTGGAGATCCCCAGAGACTCTGCTCCACCCAGTTTACAGACCCACCTAAGCTGCTTTTCCATATGAATGGCTGGTCTTGGTTCATGCTTCACAACTTCTTAAATCCTATCAAAAAAACAACAGCTGGCCCCAGTGAGCCCCAGACTGGGCACTAGCAGCAGCTGCCCTAGATTCACAGCATCGCTTCACCTGAGAATCTCCAAGCCCAGCGCAAGTAGCAACCATCTAAGATTGCTTTATAGCTCAGGGAGGGAGGTCCTGGGCAAAACATAGGTGGGGGTTGACCCTGACCTGCACCACATGGGAAACCCTAGGGCTAGGCACCCAGTGGACAGCTACAGACCATGTTGGAGCACCAACACACCGCCCTTGCACAGCTGATCCTCTGTGGTAGGCAGAGGTTGGTGGTAAGTGGTCAAGGTCAATACTTGCAGCTTACTGGCATGGGTAAATCCCTCCCACTGATCTGCCAACAGCAACCAAAGCTCAACTGCAAGAGGAGGGTGTACTCAGCCCACATGAAGGGTGCACCTCCAGTATCCAGCTTGGGTAACAGAGGAGGCTGTGACATTGAACCCTATAGGACACCTACTACATTAAACCACACTACCAAGACACATAGTCAAAGCAGCTCTACCTAATATATAGAAACAAACACAGGGAGGCTGCCAAGAGTAGGAGACAAAGATGCATGGCCCAAATGAAAGAACAGATCAAACACCAGAAAAAGAACTAAATGAAATGGAAATAAGCAATCTATCAGATGCAGAATTCAAAACACTGGTTATAAGGATGCTCAAGGAACTTAGTGAGGACCTCAACAGCATAAAAAAGATCCAGTCAGAAACAAAGGATACACTAATTGAAATAAAGAATAATTTACAGGGAAACGACAGTAGAGTGGATGAAACCCAGAATCAAATCAATGATTTGGAACACAAAGAAGCAAAAAACAACCAATCAGAACAACAAGAAGAAAAAAGAATCCAAAAAAGTGAGCATAATATAAGCAACCTCTGGGACAACTTCAAGAGGTCCAACATTCACATCAGAGGGGTGCCAAAGGAGAAGAGAAAGGGCAAGAAATTGGAATTCTGTTTGAAAAAATAGTGAAAGAAAACTTCCTTATTTGGTGAAGGAAATAGACACGCAGGTCCAGGAAGAAGAGAGTGTCCCAAACAAGATGGATGCAAAGAGGCCCACTCCAAGACATATCATAATTAAAATTTCAAAGGTGAAAGATGAAGAGATAATCTTAAAAGCAGCAAGAGAAAAGAAGTTAGTTACCTTCAGTGGGTAACTTACAGTTCCCATAAGACTGTCAGCTGATTTCTCAAAAGAAACTTTCCATGCTAGAAGGTATTGGCAAGAAATATTCAAAGTCATGAAAAGCAGGGACCTATACCAAAAATTGCTCTACTCAGCAAAGCTATCATTTAGAATGGAAGGGCAGATAAAGTGCTTCCCAGATAAGGTCAAGTTAAAGGAATTCATCCTCACCAAGCCCTTATTATATGAAATGTTAAAGGGACTTAGAAGACGATCAAAACTATGAACAGTAAAATGACAGCAAACTCACAACTATCAACAACTAAACCTAAAAAACAAAAACAAAAACAAAGCACTGTGCTACTTTACTAAACTCATTTATCAGTTCCAGTAGTTTTTTTTGTGGAATATTTATGGTTCTTTATGTATCATGTCATCTGCAAATAATGATAGTATTACTTCTTTTCCAGTTGGGATGTCTCTTTTAAAAATTGAATTTATTTGGGTTACATTGGTTAACAAAATGGTATAGGTTTAAGGGGTACAGTTCTATAACACATCATCTGTATATATTGTATTGTGTGTTCACCACCCCGTCATGTCTATTTCCATCAATTTGGATGGCTTTTATTTCTTTTTCTTGTCTAATCACTGTGGCTAGGGCTTCCACTACTATATTAAATAGATGTGGTGAAAATGGACATCCTTGTCATCTTCCAGATCTTTTAATTTTTTACCATTGAATAAGATGTTAGCTCTGGGTTTGTCACATGTGTTCAGGTGTGTTCCCTCTACTCCCACTTTCTTAGAGTTTTTAATAAAAAATGGATGTTACATTTTGTCAAATTATTTTTCTGCATCTATTCATATAATCATACAATTTTGTTTGATTTTGTTTGATAATCATACAATTTTGTTTGATTGTATGTTTGTTTGATTGAAAAATCATACAGTTCATTTATGTGGTGTATCACATCAATTGATTTGTAGACATTGAACCAGCCTTGCATCCTAGGAATAAATCACACATGATCATGACCTTTGGAATGTATTTTGAATTCAGTTTGCTAACATTTTGTTGAGGATTTTTGTATCTATGTTCATTAGGAATACTGGCCTGTGATTTTCTTTTTTGGTAATGTCTTTGCCAGGTTTTGTAATCAGGGCAATGCTAGCCTTGTAAAATAAACTTGGGGGCCTTTCCTTCCTCTTCAATTTTTTTTTTTTTTGGAACAGTTTGAGAAGGATGATTACTAATTCCTCTTTGAATATTTGGTAAAATTCACCTGTGAAGCCATCTGGTCCAGGACTTTTTTTGTTAGGCATTTTATGATGACTAATTCAATTTCAATAGTAGTTATTGGTCTCTTCAGATTTTTGGTTTCTTCTTGATTCAGTCTTGGAAGATTGTATATTTCTAGGAATGTATCCATTTCTTCTAGGCTTTCCAATTTGTTGGCATTATAATTGTTTGTAGTAGTTAAAAAAAATCCTTTGTATTCTTGTGGTGTCAGTTGTTACTTTTCCTCTCATTTCTTTTCTTTTTCTTTTTTTAATTTTAGAGAAGAGAAAGGAAGGAGAAAGAGAGGGAGAGAAACATCAATGTGTGGTTGCCTCTCACGTGGCCCCCACTGGGGACCTGGACCACAAGCCAGGGATGTGCCCTGACTGAGAATTGAACTAGTGACCTTTGGTTCGCAGCCCATGTTCAATCTACTGAGCTACACCAGCCAGGACTCCTCTTTCATTTCTGATTTCATTCATTTGGATTATCTCTTTTTCTTGATGAGTCTGTTTAAAGGTTTATCAATTTTGTTTATTTTTTCAAAGAGTCAGCTCTTGGTTTCATCGATCTTTTGTACTGCTTTTTAGATTCTATTTCATTTATTTTTTACTCTGATCTTTATTATGTTTTTGCTTCTACTCACTCTGGGCTTTGTTTCTTCTTTTTCTAGTTCCTTTTGGTATAAGATTAGACTGCTGATTTGATGTTTTTCTTGTTTCTTGAGGTAGGCCTGTATTGCTATGAAATTCCTCTTAGAACTGCTTTAGCTGTGTCTCATAGATTTTGAGTTGCTGTGTTATCATTTTAATTTGTCTCAAGGTATCTTTTGATCTCTTCTTTGATCTCATTGTTAACCCATTCATTGTTTAGTAGCATGTTATTTAGCCTCCATATATTTGTGTCTTTTCAGTTTTCTTCTTGTAATTGATTTCTACTCTCATACTCTTGTGATTGCAGAGGATGCTTGATATGATTTCAATATCCTTATATTTGAGACTTGTTTTGTGGACTAACATATGGTCTATCCTAGAAAATGTTCCATGTACATTTGAAAATAAAGAATATTCTGCTACTTTTGGGTGAAATGTTCTAAAAATATCAATTAAACCCATGTGGTCTAATGTGTCATTTAAGGCTGCTGTTTCCTTGTTGATTCTCCATCTGAATGACCTATCCAGTATGTCAATGGGGTGTTAAAGTCCTCTACTTTTACTGCATTATTGTTGATCTCTCCCTTACATCTATCAAAATTTGCTTTATATATTAAGTCCTCCTACACTGGGTGCATAAAATTTACAAGGATTAATTGTGTCCTCTTGTTGGATTGATCCCTCCATCATTATCAAATGTCCTTTTTTTGGTCTCATTATACCTTTGTTTTAAAGTCTATTTTGTTTGATATAAGTATTGCTATCACTGCTTATTTGTTTGTTTTCATTTTCATGAAATTTATTTTCCCATCCCTTTACTCTCAGTCAGTGTGTATATGTTTAAACTGAAGTGGGTCTCTGGTAGGCAGTATATATATGGCTCTTGTTTTCTCACCCATTCAGTCACCTGATGTCTTATGATTGAAGCATTTAAACCACTTACATTTAAAGTAATTATTGATAGGCCCTGGTTGGTGTGGCTCACTGGTTGAGTGTTGGTCTGTGAATCAAAGGGTCACCGGTTTGATTCCCAGTCTAGGGCACATGCCTGGGTTGCGGGCCGGGTCCCCAGAAGGGCTCACATGAGAGGCAACCACACATTGATGTTTCTTTCCCTCTCTTTCTCTCTCCCTTCCCCTCTCTAAAAAATAAAATGAATAAAATCTTAAAAAAAATTAATTATTGATAGGTATGTAACTGCCATTTTGTATTCATAGTTTTATCTTTTTTCTCCCTTCTTTTTCTTAAAGATTTCTGTTTAACATTTCTTATAATACTGGTTTTGTGGTAATGAACTCCTATGGCTTTTTCTTGTCTTAGAAGCTCTTTAACTGTCCTTTGATTTTAAATGATAGCCTAGCTGGATAGAGTAATAGAGTGATTTTGATTGTAGATCCCTAATTTCCATCACTTTGAATATTTCGTGCCAATCCCTTCTTGCCTACAAAGTTTCTGTTGAGAAATCAGCTGACAGTCTTATGGGAGCTCCCTTCTAGGTAACTAACTGATTTTCTCTTGCTGCTTTTAAGATTCTCTGTTTGTCTTTAACCTTATGCATTTTAATTATGTGTATCTTGGTGTGGGCCTCTTTGAGTTCATCTGAATTCTCTGTGCTCCCTGGACTTGTATGTCTATTTCCTCTGCCAGGTGAGGAAAGTTTTCAGTCATTATTTCTTCAAATAGGTTTTCGATTCCGTTTTCTCTCACCTCTATGATGTGAATGTTGTTACTCTTGATGTCCCAGAGGTCCCTTAAACTATCCTAATTTTTACATTCTTTTTTCTTTTTGCTGTTCTAGTTAGGTGTTTTCAGCTACCTTGTCTACTAAATCGCTGACTTTACCTTTTGCTTCATATAGTCTGCTGTTGACCCCATCTAATGTATTCTTCATTTCAGTTATTATATTTTTCATTCTTGACTGTTTTTTTATTATTTTTCTTTCTTTGTGGAGGTTCTCACTGAATTCCTCTATTCTTCCGCTTAAGTTCATTGAACATTCTTATAAGTCAGTGTTTTGAACTCAGTATCTGGTAGCCTTCATTTTGTTTACTTTTTCTGGAGTTTGGTTCTGTTCTTTCCACTGGAACATGTTTCTTTGTCTCATTTATAAATATAAATGGCAGCCTCCCTATATTTATTTCTATGTATCAGAAATATCCACTATGTCTCCCAGTCTTGGCACAGTTGTCTTATATTGTAGGTGTTTTGTGGGGCCCAGTGGCTCAGTCTCCCTTGTCACCTAATCTGGGTCTCCTAGGGGTACTCCTTGTGTGGGTAGTGTGTACTCCCATGTCTTAGTTGAGCTTTAACTGCTCATGACACATCGGTGGGTGGAACTGACCCGCAGACTGTGAGGATTGGCTGTGACTACGGCAGACAAGCTGTTGTGCAGGAGTTGACCCCACAGAGCAGGGTTTGCTTTAGTGGGGCTCTGCTACCTGCCAAGTCTACCCTTTGCTTGTGTTATTTGTGGAGCTAACTGGGTGGTGCTCTGGTATGCTGCGAAGCTGGCTACTGAGTGTGTTGGTTTTGTGACCTCTTGGGAGGGGCTCTGGTGCAAGCTAAGGTAAGCCATTTCCGGTGGCCAGCCAAGATCACCTGGCAGGAGCTAGAAAGTGATCTGTGGTTGGTAGCTGCTAGTGCGGAACTTGGAGATGCCCTCGAGAGGATATGCTCTGCACCAAGCCAAGCCTCCAGGAATACCATGCTTGAGACTGCTTAGCAAGAGGCACAGGGCTCACTGAGGCTAGCCGCTTCTTGTTTGCGGTTCGTGGACATTTAGGAGATTTTAGGAAAGTCACAGCATGGGCTAAGGCTGCCACTTGTGTGTAACAGCTGCTGAAAGACGTTTGGACAAGTGTGCTAGTTGGGTGGGGCGGAGTCTCAGGGAATCACCAGGGCAGGGCAAGCAGTGTTAGCAAGGTTATGGAGATTCAAATTTGGAGGCTTACCTGTACCTGCAGGTTGGGTTGGTGAGAGAGCTCAACGAAAGAACAATGGTACCTGCCAGTACTTCCTTCCAAAGAGAGAGTGCTGCTCCAGCCCTCGCCCTGAAGCCAGACAATTCAGTTCTTCCCTGACATCCCTGGTGCTTTTCGAGCTCCTGCCCATTTGCTGAAGCTTAGGTTGAATGTTTGTGAGTCTGTGCTCAGGCCCTTTAAGAGGATACCTCCGCCTACAGCAGCCCTCTGTCTTACCCAGGTGGAGCCCCTTCTGATTTTCATAGGCAGATGTGGGACTTTTCTTCCCAGCACTGGTGCTCTGGGCTGAGGAGTCCCATGTGGGCTTGGGGTCCCTTGCTTCTCTGGAGGACCTCCTCAGCCACGATATCCCTCCCCATTTTTAAGCACCACATGCATGTGCGGCACCAGCCCATTTCCTCTCTACCAGTCTCAACAGGGCTTCTTCTCCATATCCTTAGTTATAGAAGTTCTGTTTGGCTAGTCTTCAGGTGTTCTCAAGGGTGTTTTTTTTTCCATATTTTAGTTGTAATTTTGATGTGGTTGAATGAGAAGGCAAGCACAGCATTTATCTACTCTGCCATCTTGACCAAAAGTCCTCTCCTTCACTGTTAACCATTGCTCTCATGGACCTCTCTTGATGCATGTCATATAGTAAATGCATCCTGGCAAGTTGCAATAATAAACTTGTATGTTTCCTGTTTGTTTGGTTTTTCTTAGAATTTTTATAAGAGATTATTTGGGCCAAACTGACAACATATGCCAGGGAGCAAGATCTTAAATGCTCCGCAGACTAACAGTTTTACAGCTTCTTTTATGCATTTGAAATTAGTGCGGCGAAATACAGAAGATTGAAGGAAGGCAGGCAGGAAGTGAATTACAAGATTACCTACTCTTTTGAGGGTTAACAACCTCTTTCAGGGGTGTAACTTCTGGATTTCAAAGGTGAGTTAACCTAGATTCACATGACAAATGGACAGGGCTGGATTAAAAACATCTATTGAAGAAGTTATAGTAGATTATAGAGTTCAAATTCCAGTTAATCCAGCTGTTTGTTCTTCAGTTCAAGTTACTTCTCTCTCTATGCCACAGTTTCCTCTTCTGTAAAATAGAGATAATAATGAAAACTTCATAGGTTGTGGAGATTAGCTCTTGGGAAGAATAGATAAATTCATATATGTGAAGACCTTGAGGGAATATCTAACATTCAGTAAACATTAGCTATGTTCATTGTGGTCAGGAACTGCACTAGGTGGTTACACACATATCCCATTCAATCCTCACCAAACTCACCAGATATGGAAATCACTGGTCCCATTTCACAGATAAGAAAACTAAGGTTCCAACTCATAAAATAATTTATCCAATGTGACAGAGCTAATAAGTGATGAGTCAAGATGTTAACCCCAACAAAAAAGAACAACAAAAAAGAGGGAGAGAGAAAGAGAAAAGATTTTAACCCAGAATATATCTGGCTACAAACTTATGTTATTTCACTATTATCACTAGGAAAAAAAAAATTCAGTCTTCATATCAGAGGAGCTTATGATCTAGAAGACAAAAGATGGGGGGGAAAGAAAATGTAGTATTTTTAACGTTACTGTTACCAAAAAGTGACAGACTTTAAGTATAATTTAACAAAGGTTTTAAAGCAGGAGGAAGTGCCAGCTGGTGTGGCTCAGTTGGCTGGGGCACTGTCCTGTGCACCAAAGGGCCGCAGGCCTGATCCCGGTCAGGACACATGCCTGGGTTGCAGGTTTGGTCCCTGGTTGGGGGGCATACAAGAGGCAACTGATCGATGTTTCTCTCACATCGATGTTTCTCTATCTCTCTCCATGGAATCAATAAATATATATAAATTTTAAAAAATAAGGCAAGAGGAAGAAAAGTGGGTATAGGAGAGTGTTCTAACCAGTGGTTCTCAGTGCTGTGGTACCAGCTCAGCGGTGTCTGCTTCACTAGCTAGGAATGCAAATTCTCAGGCCCAGACCCAGACCTTCTGACTGGGAAGCCTTCAAAGTTGTACTGATGCAAATGCAAGTTTGAGAACCCCTGCTCTAAGCAAAGGAAAGTGTGAGAATTGGTAGTGAAAACATAGATCAAAGGCAGCAGGCAGATGTTTGTCTCATAGACTGTTCAGTCTAGGACTATATCTTGGTGACTGAAAGGAGCGTGCCCCCTTCCTGATGTACAGAGGAGAAGATGAGGTGCAAGGAGGCAGACTGCTGGCTCTCAGTGAGAGATCACTGTCTTACGCTCTTGCACTTTTGCTATGTTTCCGCTTCTTTAACCTGTACATTTCTTAAAAACAGGAAATAACATTTAAAAAAGGTTTAACTGTCAGAAAATATACATTTGTACAATTTTGTGGGCATATCTGTGTGGGAGTTTTTCACACGGCATTTATAAAAGAAAAACCAAAAACGACGTTTATTAGCTCCCTACTATGTGCCAGGTTCTACATTTGGGCCTTCCTTTTTTAGGGACTTTTTTTGTCCCATGAATTCTCCTAACAAGAGTTATTTTGGCCCTGGGCAGGAAGCTCAGTTGGTTAGAACATCATCCCAATATGCCAAGGTTGCAGGTTTGATCCCTGGTCAGGGCACGCAAAAGAATCAACCAATGAATGTATAAATAAGTGGAACAACAAACTGATCTCTCTCTCTCTCTCCCTTCCTCTCTCTAAAACTTTATAAACTAAAAAAAAATTTTTTTAAAGAATTACTTCAATTTTATAGGTGAGGAAATTGAAGCATAAAGAATTTAAGTCACTTTGCCATAGATCATGCAACTATAATCTGAGACCTAAGTTTCAAATGCACAATTCAGACTCTAAGCCTGGTGTAAATTTAGCTCACAATGCTGCCTTGGAAACAGAGGTGTGCTAAGGAGCCCTCCTGTCACAGGCACTCAAGGGAGACACGCATGGAAGCCACCCTCACACCTGGGCCTTCCCAAGGGCCAGGCAGAACCCCAAATGGCCCCCCTCCTCCATCCCTGTCTGAATGTGTAAGCTCTACTGTCAGAGAGAAGTGAATTGAGCAAATGAGAGACAATTCTAAAAAGGTTTTTCCAAGGCAATCTTAGTTGTGAAAACAGTAGCAAAGTCCAAATCATGAACTGAAATTTCCTGACTTCAGATACTGAATTCCAATTCTAGATAAATAAGAGTTAAGTTTTCCTTATTCTTGAAAAGAAAAAAGCAAGCTGAGAATTCTATGAAAAGGTGTTTTTAAAAATTAACCTAATTGATGTCTCAATACGGAAGAACCATAACAATATGAGACAATGTATGGTTGCTGTTAATGCATTCTTATTTTTTTCTAAACAAGGAAGGATAAACTTTAGCCTGCTCTTTAAGGTTCAACCCTATGTAATGACCTTCCTCCCATCAATACCTATTCAAATTCTAGGTCTCCCTGTGGTGATCCTTTAAATCAGAGATTTTCAACAGGTGTGCCTCAAGAATTTTTAAAACATGCAATACCTGACTGTTTAGTCAGGGGCACTGACCTCTTTTCCCTTAGACTGTCAATTAAAACATGACAACAACCAACACAACAATAGCAGTCCAGTGTGAATGCCCTGTCTTGAACCATAAATATTATAGATGATATAATACAGGTGCATTTTTTAAAAGATTTTATTTTTATTTTTAGAGAGAGGGGAAGGGAAGGACAAAGAGAGAAACATCAACGTGTGGTTGCCTCTTGTAGGCCCCCAACTGGGGACCTGGCCCGCAACCCAGACATGTGCCCTGACGGGGAATCAAACCGGCGATCCTTTGGTTCACAGGCCAGCACTCAATCCACTGAGCCACATCAGCCAGGGCATAATAAAGGTGCATCTTATTGGTCACATTGCATAATAAAGTTGTGTCTGATTGGTTAATTCTTGGTACCAGAAATCCTTATATACAAGTGTAGGCACCTGATATTTTTAAAAAGTCACTTTACCTGGCTGATGTAGCTCAGTGGAATGAGTGCGGGCTGGAAATCAAAGTGTCTCGGTTCGATTCCCAGTCAGGGCACATGCCTGGGTTGCAGGCCAGGTCCCCAGTGAGGGCCATGTGAGAAGCAACCATACATTGCTGTTTCTCTCCCTCTCTTTCTCCCTCCCTTCCCCCTCTCTCTAAAAAGAAATAAAATCTTTAAAAAAAAATTAAAAAAAAAAGTCACTTTAAAGAACTCACATGACTCCACTCCAGGAAGACACAAAACCCAATTAAAAAATGGGCAAAAGACCTGAACAGACACTTCTCAAAGGAGGACATACAGAGGGCCCAGAGACATATGAAAAGATGCTCAGCATCACTAGCCATCAGAGAGATGCAAATTACAAAACCACAATGACATACTTTACACTGGTCAGAATGGCCATCATAAACAAATCAACAAACAAGTGTTAGAGAAGATGCGGAGAAAAGTGAGCCCTACTGCACTGTTTGGAATGCAGACTGGTATAGCCACTGTGGAAAACAGTACGGAATTTCCTCAGAAAACTAAAAATGGAACTGCCTTTTGACCCAGCAATTCCACTGCTGGGATTATATCCCAAGAACCCTGAAACACCAATCCAAAAGAACCTATGCACCCCAATGTTCATAGCAGCACAAGTTACAATAGCCAAATGCTGGAAGCAACCTAAGTGACCATCAGTAAACGAGTGGATCAAAAAACATTTACATTTACACAATGGAACACTACGCAGCAGAAAGAAGGAGCTCCTACCATTTGCAACAGCATGGATGGAACTGGAGAGCATTATGCTAAGTGAAATAAGCCAGGCAGTGAGGGAAAATACCATATGATGTCACCTTTAACTGGAACCTAATCAACAAAACAAACAAGCAAGCAAAATATAATCAGAGACATAGAAACTAAGAACAATCTGACAGTAACCAGAGGGCAGGTGGGAGGGGGATAATAAGGTGAAGGGTTTTCAGGAACTACTATGAGGGACACATGGACAAAACCGGGGGCGGGGAGGAGGGAAGTAAGGAGGGGGAGGTGGGTTTGGTTGGGGTGGGGGAGAGTGGTTTGGGGGAAATGCAGACAACTGTAATTGAACAACAATAAAATAATAATTATTAAAAAAATAAAAAAATAAGTCACTTTGGAGCAAAAAGGGTAGGAAATTACTATTATAATTATCATCATTTTTCAGTCAATGAAAATTATACCTAATATTTGTCAGATCAGCAAAAAATACTTTCTGGGTGTGCTGCACAATTTTAGTAATTAGTTATATATGCCATGAGATAAAAATATATTGAAAATTGCCACTCTACACCAAACACTTTATTTCTATCACTCTGTGGGAACTGTAATGATAACAAATAAGGTCACTATTAGCAGGAGTTCTCTAGCTTATTGCAGGTCCTAAATCCTTAATGGCAGAAACACAATCTTCAACATCTTTGTCTACTTCACAGCACAGAGCAGTATATAAGAATTGTATTAATAGCATGCCTGGGTTGAGGGCCAGGTCCCCAGTGAGGGCCATGTGAGAGGCAACCATACATTGCTGTTTCTCTCCCTCTCTTTCTCCCTCCGTTCCTTTCTGTCTAAAAAAAAAAAAAAAAAAAAAAAAACTAAAAAGAAAAAGAATTGTATTAATATTTCTCAAATGACTGAGTGATTGAACATTTACCTTTTAAAATGTTCAGTGCTGTGGAAATGGCTTCATTTACAATACAACTTATATTTTTTGTTTGTTCTTTAAATATACTTTATTGATTAAGCTATTACAGTTGTCCCATTCCCTCCCCTTTATTCCCCTCCACCCCACACACCCCCTCACTTCCCCCCTCTTTAGTTCTTGTCCATGGGTTATACACATAAGTTCTTCGGCTTCTACATTTCCTATACTATTCTTAACCTCCTCCTGTCCGTTTTCTACCTACCATTTATGCTACTTATTCTTTGTACCTTTTCCCCTCTCTCCCCCTCCACTCCCCTGTTGATATCCCTCCATGCGTTATAGAAATCCCCTTAACATTTCATATAATAAAGGCTGGGTGATGATGAACTCCTTGAACTTGACCTTATCTGAGAAGCACTTTATCTGCCCTTCCATTCTAAATGATAGCTTTTCTGGATAGAGTATTCTTGGATGTAGGTCCTTGCCTTTCATGACTTGGTAAACTTCTTTCCAGCCCCTTCTTGCCTGCAAAGTCTCTTTTGAGAAATCAGCTGACAGTCTTATGGGAACTCCTTTGTGAGTAACTGTCCCCTTTTCTTTTGCTGCTTCTAAGATTCTCTCCTTATTTTTAATCTTGGGTAATATAATTACGAGGTGCCTTGGTGGTTCCTCTTTGGGTCCAACTTCTTTGGGACTCTGAGCTTCCTGGACTTCCTTTTTATTTCCTTTGCCAGATTGGGGGAGTTCTCCTTTGTTATTTGTTCAAATAAGTTTTCAATCCCTTGGTCTTCCTCTTCTCCTTCTGGCAATCCCTATAATTTGGATGTTGGAACATTTAAAGATGTCCTGGAGGTTCCTAAGCCTCTCCTCATTTTTTTGAATTCTTGTTTCTTCATTATTTTCTGGTTGAATGTTTTTTTTCTTCCTTCTGGTCCACTCCGTTGATTTGAGTCCCAGTTTTCTTCCCATCCCTATTGGTTCCTTGCACATTTCCCCTAATTTCATTTAGTGTATCCTTCATTTTTTCATCTAATTTGTGACCAAATTTAGCCAATTCTGTGAGCTTCCTGACCACCAGTGTTCTGAACTGTGCATCTGATAGTTTGGCTATCTCTTTGTGGCTTAGTTGTATTTTTTTTGGAGTTTTGATCTGTTTTTTCATTTGGGCCATTTTTTCCTAGCACACCTGTTACATATAAGGGGCAGAGCCTTAGGTGTTCACCAGTTCGGGGCAACCCACGTCGCTGCAAAGTGACACTGTATGTGGGGGAGAGGTCTGAGAGGGAACAATGCCGCTTGCTCTGCTCTCTGTTGGCTTTCAGTCACTTCCCCCACTACCCACAAGCAAAATGGGCCCTTCTGGTGCTGATTCCCACACGAGCAGGCTTGTTCTAGGACCCTGTGGGTCTCTCCAACGAACTCCCCTGTGAGGCTGAGAGTTCCTCCCACTGCCGCCTCAACCCCCACAGCTGTTTTCAATCGGTGGTTAGAGGTTTTATTTCCCCATGCTGGAGCACTGGGCTGCACAGTCTGCTCCGCTCCCCAGCTTTTTCTCCTGGTTTATCTGTGCACGATTGTGGGACCATCTGTTCCACTGGCCTCGGTCCTGCTGGGTCTGGGTCCGCCAGCCATGGTCCCCCTGGCCAGCTGCAGAGTTGCACGCCCTGCTCCACAAACTGCTGTCTCCTTGCACACACTCTCCGCCCGGCTCCACCCTGCCTACTGGTCTGGATGAACTTGTCTTTAACTCTTGTCTTTGGTTGTCGGACTTTCATAAAGCTCGATTTTCTGTCAGTTCTGGTTGTTTTTTGTTTTTAAATTGTTGTTGTCTGTCTTTTGGTTGTGCAAGGAGGCACAGTGTGTCTACCTATGCCTCCATCTTGGCCGGAAGTCCTATTTTTTAAATATTTCAATCTTTTATCCTCATCTGAGGATATGTTCATTGATTTGAGAGAGAGATGAAGGTTGAGGGCGGGGGAAGAGATACAGAAACATGGATATGACAGAGAAACATTGATCCATTGCCTCCTGTATATGCCCTGACTGACAGCTGAACCTAAAACCTAGGTTTGTGCCCTGACTGGGAATCCAACTGCAACCTTTTTGGTATATGCCAGGACAACACTCCTACCAACTGAGTCACCCAGCCAGGGCCAGCTTATTACTTTTTTTAGAGTTGTCACAGCTATCTGTTTTGTAACAAGTACCTAAGGTGCTTGTTGATATTTACAAGTAATAGCTGCTATTTGGGATTATTCTATCAAAGTATTTCTAATCCTTTGGTTGGGTACCTACAAATATGAAAAAACACATTAACATTTATAAGCTGCAAATTACAAATTTCCCACTTCCAGAGTAAAAGGAGGGGGTGACCATTCATATGGGCGTGATTAGACTTCTGGCCAAGATGGAGGTGTAGGTAGGTATGCTTCACTTTGTCGCACAACCAAAAGAACGACAAACAACCAATATAAAAACAAACAAACCAACAAACAAAAAAACCCAGAAATGCCAGGAAATCAAACTGTATAGCAGTCCAACAACCAAGGAGTTGAAAAATAAACATTTATCCAGACTGCACCACAATGCAGCAACCTGGGTTGCCCCACACTATGGCTCTGCCCCTTACAATTTAACAGGTGCGCTCAGACAAAGAAATATGGCCCAAATGAAAGAACGGATCAAAACTCCAGAAAAAGAACTAAGCAATGAGGAGATAGCCAACCTATCAGATGCAGAGTTCAAAACACTGGTAATCAGGATGCCCACAGATTGATTGAGTATGGATGCAAAATAAAGAAGTGAAGGCTATGAAAAGTGAAATAAACAAAAATATACAGAAAACCAACAGTGAAGGGAAGGAAACCGGGATTCAAATCAACGATTTGGAACAGAAGGAAGAAATAAACATTCAACCAGAACAGAATGAAAAAACACGAATTAAAAAAAATGAAGAGAGGCTTAGGAACCTCCAGGACAACTTTCAATATTCCAACATCCGAATCATAGGGGTGCCAGAGGGAGAAGAGAAAGAATAAGCAAATGAAAACGTATTTGATAGAATAATGAAGGAGAACTTGCCTAACCTGGCAAAGGAAATAGACTTCCAGGAAGTCCAGGAAGCTCAGAGAGTCCCAAAGAAGTTGAACCCAAAGAAGTTGGAAGTACATACCAAGGCACTTCGTAATTACATTACCCAAGATTAAAAATAAGGAGAGAATCCTAGAAGCAGCAAGAGAAAAGGAGACAGTTACCTACAAAGGAGTTCCCATAAGACTATCAGCTGATTTCTCTAAAGAAACCTTACAGGCAAGAAGCAGCTGGAAAGAAGTATTCAAAGTCATGAAAGGCAAAGACCTATATCCAAGATCACTCTAACCAGCAAAGCTATCATTTAGAATGGAAAGGCAGATAAAGTGCTTCCCAGATAAAGTCAAGTTAAAGGAGTTCATCATCAGCAAGTCCTTATTATATGAAATGTTAAAAGGACTTACCTAAGAAAAAGAAGATCAAAACTATGAACAGTAAAATGACAACAAACTCACAACCAACAACAACTAAACCTAAAAAACAAAAACAAAAACAAACTAAGCAAGCAACTAGAACAGGAACAGAATCACAGAAATGGAGATTATATAGAGGGATAGCAGCGAGGGGTAGGGGAAGAATGGGGGAAAAGGTACAGGGAATAAGAAGCATAACTGGTAGGTACAAAATAGACCTGGGGTGGGGGAGGGGTTAAGAATGGTATAGGAAGTGGAGCAGCCAAAGAACTTATATGTACAACCCATGGACATGAACTCAGGGGAGGAAAATGCTGGAGGGAGCAGGGAGCAGGGAAGAATACAATAAATGGGGAGAAAATAAATGGGACAACTGTAATAGCATGATCAATAAAATACACTTAAAAATAATGTGGGGGTGATTATTAACAGCATCCCTTTTCACTCTCATGAGTTTTTCCACTTTAAACAATAAAATATACAGTCATCCCAATGAGAGGCTCTAGCTACTCAGATTCCAAGCCCTTATTTTTACTGCAGTAGACAAAGCCCATGTTTACAAGATATAGCAAACTGATAATTTGGGAGGAATAAACAAATAGAGGTGTTCTTGGTAATCTGTTGATGTGAGAACAATTTTCACTTACTTTTCCTTTTTATTTACATCTTTATTTCAAAATGTTTGTTCTATTTAAATCTTTTCATTTTTAAAAAATTTGTTTTTTAATTTTTCAATTACAGTATTATTTGTATTGGTTTTAGGTGTACAGCATAGTGATTAGCCTATCATATACTTTGCACAGTGTTCCCCCCGATACTTCCGGTACCCACCTGGCCCCATGCATAGGTCTCACAATATTATTGACTATATTGGCCATGTTGTGAAATCTTCTAATTTTTAATTGTGTGAAATACATATAACAAAAAATTTACCATCTCAACCATTTTTAAGCGTGCAATTCAATAGCGTTAAATATAGTCACAACAGGTCACCAAAACATTTTCATCTTGCAAAAATGAAACCCTAGATCCAATAAACAAGAACTCCCCACTCTGCCTCCCTCGGTGCTGGGAGGCCACCATCCCACATTCGGTGTCAATGATATTAACCACTCTAGGCACCTCATACAAGTGAGATCACACAGCACTGGTCTTTTTGTGACTCGATTATTTCACTCAGCGTAACTTCCTCCAGGTTCATTCATGCTACAGCACGTGACAGGAGTTCCTTCCTTTTTTTTTTTTTTTTAAAGATTTTATTTATTTATTTTCAGAGAGAGGAGAAGGGAGGGAGAAAGAGCAATGTATGGTTGCCTCTCACGTGGCCCCCACTGGGGGCCTGACCCGCAACCCAGGCATGTGCCCCAACTGGGAATCGAA
Organism: Micronycteris hirsuta; assembly: GCA_004026765.1. Taxonomy (NCBI): domain Eukaryota; kingdom Metazoa; phylum Chordata; class Mammalia; order Chiroptera; family Phyllostomidae; genus Micronycteris; species Micronycteris hirsuta. The sequence goes on along the minus strand of PVJI01004563.1, from coordinate 50,303 downwards.
CCGGGACCCTCTGGTTCCCAGCCCGCACTCAATCCACTGAGCTACACCAGCCGGGCCCTTTTTAAAATGAATAAGATACCATTGCCCAGGGGTGGGCAAAAGTAGGTTAAATTACCAGTCATCATTACCTAAAAGATAAATCATAAGAATACAAAATAATAACAAGAAGAAGACAAATAATATAATTAAATAATACAGGAATTGGTAAGTAGTAATACAAGAATAATCTATGTTTCGTGTGCTCACAACTGTAAACCTACTTTTGCCCACCCCTGTATAGTCCACATTTGTTTATCCATTCATCCATCAATGGACATTTGGGTTACTTCCAACTTTTGGCTATTGTGATAGTGCCTCTATGAACACAGGGTACAGATAGCTTTTCAAGACTCTGCTTTCCTTTCTCTTGGGTGTATACCCCAAAGTGGGATTGCTAGATCATGTGGTACTTTCGATCTTTTTGAAAAATGGCCACGCTGTTTTCCACAGCGGCTGTACCATTTTTCATTTCCACTAACAGTGCACCGAGGTTCCAATTTCTCTACATTCTCACCAACCCTTGTTATTTTCTGTTATCAATAGTAGCCATCCTAATGGGTTTGAGGTGATATCTTATCGTGGTTTTGGTTTGCGTGTCCCTAACAATGACTGATGTTCAGCATCTTTTCACTTGCTTGTTGGACCTTTCTATATGTTCTTTGGAGAAATGTCTATTCAAGTCCTTTTTCCCATTTTAAATTAGGTTATTTGAAGGGGTTTTGCTGCTGTTTAGTCTTCTATATACAGTCAGTGAATCAAGTCTCACCCTCTCTTATCTTTAATACTGTCTAATAGAGACATGCCCAAGATACTCTCCTGTTTTAAAATACTAAGAATACAGGGAACGTTGCTCTCAAAAATCTTGAAGTTGGAAAGGCACCATTTCATAAACCTGAGAACTCTTGGAGAAGTTTTGATATGTATGAAGTCTTTCATAAAGACATTACATGATTACTATAGTTCTCATTCATTTCAGTTCAACAACATTTACAAAGTACCTACTATATAGCAGACATTGCACCATGCATACATTGGAATTAATACACAACACAAAAAATATTTTAATTCCTTACCCACCAGCTGGACTCTGGGCCAATTTTTGGACACATAATTGACCCTGAAACAATGTGGAGCTGGGGGCTGACTTCCACACAGCGGAAATTCCTCTTATAACCTTTGACTGCCCCAAAACTTAATTATGAGGGGGGAACCCCCCAAAAACCAGAACGATCTTCTAGAGGGCCGGCCCCTTGTAGTACAGGCTTCCCCCGCCTGGTGAGTGCTCTAGGAACCCATCTGTATCAGTGTAGCAGCCGGTGTCGTGAGAGGCCGCGTTGGGCTTCAGAGAATTTGTTTTGAAGACTTTCAATGAGTTTGCCCCGTTCACGATGGGTGATTTACGAGCACGCTTGCCCACACCACGCTGAGTGTTCAGCAGTTTTTGACCCAAACCAGCATGTCCCCGGTGCCCCACCTGCCCTATTCACCCACTCTCCTCCCAAGCAACTTTATTTGTTTCCCCAGATGAAAAAAGTCCTCAAAGAGAAAACTTTTGCCGATGTGGAAGAGGTGAAACAAAAACACAGCAGGAGCACTAAAAGGCATCAAAATCAAGTTCAAAAACTATTTTGAGCAGTAGGAAAAACGTGTCAATACATGTATTGCATCAAATGGGGAGTACTTTGAAGGTGGCTGAAGTTTAAACATGTAAGCATACACGAGTTTTTATAAATCAATTCTAGGTTTTTTTGGGGTCCCCCTTCATATAGTCCCTCTGTATCCATGGGTTTGGGGGATGGGGATTGGTTCCAGGGCCCCTACGGATCCCCAAATCTGAGGATGTTCAAGTCCCTTATATAAAATGGTGCAGAACAATGCATACAGTTGGCATTGCGTATTACCAACTGCGGACTGAAAATACTGTTTTCCACTTGTGGCTGGCTGAATCCTCCTCAGGTGCAAAACCTGGGATTCAGAAGGCCAACTGTATATTTATTGAAAAAAAAAATCAGAGTATATGTGGACACAAGCAGTTCAAACCCGTGTTTTTCAAGGTTAGCTGTATATATTTTTGAATGAGGAGTTTAAAAAGGGGCAGATCTCTTTTGATCTTTTCTGCCAGACTGTCTCTCTGAATTAGGAAGTGTACATCCTTCAAGAAGCCTGATCTTTGGGTTGGACCTCTCAATTTTCCCAGGTCCCATCCAGGTGAAAAACACACCCTATCTAAAAATGTAGTTTCTTTAAAATTATTGGTAAAGTTTTGCAGAGTCTTCCTACACAAGTCTACCATTTCTGCTTCTAAACAGAAATTCATCATTCCTTCAGAAAGACTTTCACTCTGGTTGCAGATTGTTGAATCATACAAAAATCTCTACCTGTCCTTAAAATCGCACAGTTACCTGCAGGTTCTACATTGGTATACATCTTTTCTAGTCCGAGTCTTTGGTCCATAATAACGTTTATCTACTTTTGTGTCCCAAACCTGAACCTAAACCAAAACCCCCAGGAAGCCACTGCACGTAAAAATATTCTTAATCTCTGGCCAGCCGTAGGAACAATGCCTCCTCCCAGGGTGGAGGCCGCACGACAGCAGGACTGACTCAGAGGAAACAGACCCAGAAAGAAGAGTCATTTCCTCCATAACAGTCTCCAGACAGCTCAGGGCTCATTTGATGCCATACTTCTTTCCCCTCTACTAATGTTCGTTTTCTTAGATGCTTCTTGATGTTTCTTTTCCTACTTACTGAATGTGAAAATAATCATATTGCTGCAAATCCTTATAATATGTTTGAATGCCTTAAAAGACTCTGTATTAATGAAATTCTAGAGTTCAACTCAAGAAAAAGTTTTGCTAGATCTAGGACCAGGGGGCCAACTTCTTTCTAGAGAAAGTGCTTCCAGGCACATCTAAGCCACCCTTTAGACTTGAGAACAGAGGCCTGTCTAGAGGAGGAAAGACCACTAAGCTCCTTCTCGTTCAGTCAGGCCCCTGTCTGCAAATTCCCTCTTCCTCCCCTCCCCCTGGTGTGGTGGAGCACTTTGTTTTGTGTTCAGTAGGATTAAGGTGTTTTGGATTAAGACCTTGCCATAAACACAAACACATCTACAACTACACAACAACAACAAAGTGACTTTCATGTAGAGTTCAAGGTAAAATTTTAGGCACAAGTTATTGAGACAACAATAAGCCTAGATACAGTCTAGGAAAAGAGTATTAGCCCAGGTATGCCCCATAATTGTGAAACAATACCACAGCACATCTGGAATCATCTGTATGACTAATAGTATAGTCTGTTATTACAGAAAGGTTATAAAAATCTATGGGCCTCATACTATGTGTAATGTGGGCAATGCAGCAAACTTGTAAGAACATTTGCTTCTGCATTTCCTGGTTTAGGAAGAGAGGTAGGAGGGGTCTAAAATGTCTTATGCCTGTTAGTGATTCTCTGTGTACTTGGTCTAGTACTGGTTTCTTAGGCAAAAGAGAAGCAGTCAAAAGTTAACAATCTCAAAGGCTGAATATGGAACCCATTCAAAATCGTGTTCAGGTCCTCAGAGAATCAATAAAACCATTTTCGTTTTTGAGAATTAAGTCAGGTAGTCTTATATCTTGTTATGAGGACCCATACATTCATAAAAATATGGAGGGTCATTTTCTCTGATTCGAAAATTCTTGGTTTGGGGGCAGTTAACATGAATCTCTGAAATCCTACCCTCTGCGTGGGCCTTTAAGATCCAGGAGCCACATTTAGCCCAGAGCATTGCCTTGGTTCCATAAAACAGTTTCTAAACCAACAGACATTTGCTGGAGCACCTTCCTCAAGTCCAACAGTCATTCTAGTTTATAAAGAAGTAAACCTGTGTTAGCACATGCACATATATTGACTATCAGCATAATTGGCCCACACGGTTTATGTATAGTTTAAGAGGCTGATGAGAAAGAAAAGATCATAAAACAAAGCTGCTGCCTTCGAAGTATAAAGCAGGCTGAGTAGGTGTCCGGGTATCGGTAGCACTCCCACAGTTCAGCAGCAAGTGAAGTGGAGGGAAGTTTGGATGTGTAAAGTGCTGAGGGAGACACACTCGCAGGGCTGTCTGGAAACACCCAGAACATGCTAGAGAGAAGCAGTAACGGCTAAGTCTAGAACAGGGACTGCAGAGGGTCAGTGTTACGCTAAGGCATGAATGAATACATCTGAATTTCTCCCTAATTTAGGGCAAAGACTGGGGGGAGAAAGGAATCGTAAACAACCCAATTAGGAAGAACTGAGAGTGTGATAACAGAGACGTGTTAAGGGTCATTAGGGACAATAAAAAAAAAAAGGAGAGAGAGAGAGAAAGTCGGGGGGATGATTATTGAGAACTACAGCTGGGACGAGGGTCTTGCAGGGATAATAAAGGGAGAAGGGTGTGAAGTAAGGGTCAGGAATTGTCGGGGTAAACTATGGGAAAAGACTGTGCAGACGTCAGCAGCAAAGAAAAAGAGACTGCACAGGGTTAGGGTGTGGCCCAGAAAGGGAATGGCTCAATTAGTGGGCCGTGGGGTAAAAAGGAGAAGGGTGGGGGAAGAGCTTTGCTGACAGCAGCTTTCACGTGGTGTCTACAGGGTTAAAACTCAGGGGCGGCGAGAAGAGGCAGAACTCGGTTTCCAGGGTAACGGCTCCGACAGTTCCGGCAGCGCAGGTTTGTACCACTGTGCAGCGCGCGGGGGGGGGGTGTGAAACACGAAGGGAGGAGGGCCTAGCGAAGGAGCCTCGGAGCCTCGGGTACGTCCCGGACGCTACCAACCGCGCGGCCCGCCTCTCGCCTCGGGGTCTACGCCGAGCCGCGCTCAGGCCTCCTGGCCGCCGCGTCTTCCGCGCCGGGCTGGCAGCTCCCAACTGCCAGCGGACGGCGGGGGGTTAGAAACGTGCGCCCGGTGGCCCGAAGTGGCCTCCTGGTCCCCCCGCCTGGGCGGCGGAGTGCGGGCGGCCCGGGCTGGGAGGTTTGAAAAGCGGGCGAGAGACAAAGGCAGCAGGAAGCCTCTACGGCACCCAGAGCCCGTGCGCGCAGCCCCCGGGGCCCTTCGCGGCCCGCCGGCCTGGAGCGGCGGCGGCGGTGGCAGTGGCAGTGGCAGTGGCAGGAGGCGGAGGATGCGGCAGGGGGCGTGGGAGCGGCGGCGGCGCGGGCGGAGCGGCGCGGCCCGAGCGCGGCGTGGTTAGACCCCAGGCGGCGGCGGCCCTGCCGGCTCGGGAGTGAGTGAGGGGCACCTACCCCGCCCGGGATGTGAGGACCGAGCGGAGCCCGGGGCGGGGGGAGGGAAGGGAAGGGAGGCGAAGCCGGCAGGAAGGAAGGAAGGACGGACGGACCAGGAGGAGGAGCGGCGGCGGAGGCCGGAGCCGGAAGGCGGGGAGGGGCCGTCCGTTGGGCCCCAGGCGGCGGCGGCGGCGGCCAGGGCCAACTGCTCTCGTCGCCTCCTCCCCCCGGCTCCGCGGAGGGGGGAGGAGGAAGATGGAGACCCACATCTCATGCTTGTTTCCCGAGCTACTGGCTATGATCTTCGGCTACCTGGACGTCCGGGACAAGGGGCGCGCGGCGCAGGTGTGCACGGCCTGGCGGGACGCCGCCTACCACAAGTCGGTGTGGCGGGGGGTGGAGGCCAAGCTGCACCTGCGCCGGGCCAACCCGTCGCTGTTCCCCAGCCTGCAGGCCCGGGGCATCCGCCGGGTGCAGATCCTGAGCCTCCGCCGCAGCCTCAGCTACGTGATCCAGGGCATGGCCAACATCGAGAGCCTCAACCTGAGCGGCTGTTACAACCTCACCGACAACGGACTGGGCCACGCGTTCGTGCAGGAGATCAGCTCTCTGCGGGCTCTCAACCTCAGCCTCTGCAAGCAGATCACCGACAGCAGCCTGGGCCGCATAGCCCAGTACCTCAAGGGCCTGGAGGTGCTGGAGCTGGGAGGCTGCAGCAACATCACCAACACTGGCCTCCTGCTTATCGCCTGGGGCCTGCAGCGCCTCAAGAGCCTTAATCTTCGGAGCTGCCGCCATCTCTCGGATGTGGGCATCGGGCACCTGGCCGGCATGACGCGCAGCGCGGCGGAGGGCTGCCTGGGCCTGGAGCAGCTCACGCTACAGGACTGCCAGAAGCTCACCGATCTTTCTCTAAAGCACATCTCTCGGGGGCTGACAGGCCTGAGGCTCCTCAACCTCAGCTTCTGCGGAGGCATCTCGGACGCCGGCCTCTTGCACCTGTCGCACATGGGCAGCCTCCGCAGCCTTAACCTGCGTTCCTGCGACAACATTAGTGACACGGGCATCATGCATCTGGCTATGGGCAGCCTGCGGCTCTCGGGGCTTGATGTGTCGTTCTGTGACAAGGTAGGGGACCAGAGTCTGGCTTATATAGCTCAGGGGCTGGACGGCCTCAAGTCTCTCTCCCTTTGCTCCTGCCACATCAGTGATGATGGCATCAACCGCATGGTGCGGCAAATGCATGGGCTGCGCACACTCAACATTGGGCAGTGTGTGCGCATCACCGACAAGGGCCTGGAGCTGATTGCTGAACACCTGAGCCAGCTCACTGGCATAGACCTGTATGGCTGTACCCGAATCACCAAGCGCGGCCTGGAGCGCATCACACAGCTGCCCTGCCTCAAGGTACTCAACCTGGGACTCTGGCAGATGACGGACAGTGAGAAGGTCAGGTGAGGGAGGCAGCACCAACTCCCCTTGCCCCGCCTCGTTCATCCTCCTGTCACCACCACCCTCCCTCCCCTCCCCTCCACATGCACACGTATACATAGATCATTGCAATGGATGAGATGGGACAGTGACATGGAGCCTCAGGCTCATTTTCTCCTCCCTCCTCCAGCACCCCTGCCCACTACATGTCCATTCATTGCTTCTGGGGTTCCTCTTCTACCCCTGATGTACTCCCATCTCTTTTCCATGAGGATGGGGAGAGGGTCTCGGCTACTTACCCATCCACTTCACTGGGGAATGGAGGGGCCAATTGAGCTACTGTATCCCCACTGCGTTGCATTTGAAAGTGGGGGTGGGGGTGGGGAGTAACTAGTCCTTTCAACCCTGGGGAGTTGAGGAAAATGTCTGCCTTCACTTAAGCTTTCATTTTAATACTGTGATCTGGTTTTTATTTTGAAATGTATGAAAGCAAACCCAACTACAACGGCCTTTTCACCCTTCTTCCACTTTGTAACTAATCCCAGTCTCTTCTCATCACTTCTCTTTTTACAGTACTCTGCTACTCATGCTCATTTCATTTTTATCGTTTTTCTTTTTTTTTAAGAAATTTGAAATCATGGTCCTTTTTTTCTGCTGAATATATTCTATATATTATATATATATAAATTTTATATTTATATATATATATATATGTCTGGCTACCTCGTTTTAGTTTACTTTTTTCTCTGAAGCCCTGGAATTCTACAAGAGAGATATTTTGAGACTAAAACATTTTTGTGCCTAGACTGGAAAGATGCCCATTGGGTTTGTACGTCTTTTTTGTTTTGGCTGCTTCCCCAGCCCCGTCCATGGAGTATGTCCCGTGTCCACATTTTGGGTACAGTTATTTTTCTCCTTATCCATTGGGATTTGAGGGCCCAACCATGTTCCTAAATCTTGACTTAATTTATAGCACAAATGTGTGGGAGAAATGAGAGTTTAAGTGTTTTGTTTGTTTGAGATGCAGATTGTCTTGAGAATTATTCTTATATATGCAAATTTGCCCTACCTGCACCCTCTTCCAACTTTCCCCACGAAAAGGTCACCCAGCGAGGCTTCCTGTTGGAAGCAGAGGAGCAGAGGTGGCCTCCAGAGCCCCTGGGGCTGCAATGTGAAGGGAGGAGACTGAAATTCATGTCTTATCTCTGTTCTGTTAATAAAATAGGAATTTGTGGGTTTTAAAAAAATGTTTCTAAATGGAGGAGTAGATGACTTTATTTTGGTGGGGGTTGGGACTTGTGGCTTTAAAAAAATCGCTTTTCAGTAGGATGTATATTTTTGTTGGATTTTTTTGTTTATTTTTTTTTAGAATCCTCCACAGCAACATTCGAGACCATGGAGTTAAACCCAGAGACCTTTATCAATTAATTGTACTGTTTGTGAATTTGTATAAATAATAACAAAGATCCTCTTAAAACGTTTATATTCTTACAGTAAAAGGTTAAACTGATATTTATATAATAAAAGAGGAAATATGAAGTATGTTTTTGAAAAAAAAAAAAAACCAAAAACCAAACCTTGTTATCTGTGAATTATTTTGAAGGCGGTGTGTGTTTGGGTGCGTGCCAGATTCGGAGGTGCTGTCCGTGCGCCTTCCGGTGAGAAGAGATGGGCCGCCGTGCGCCCTGCGTGCTGTGCGTGTGCTCACAGTTAAAATTCATTCTGTGCGAGGCTTACTACCAAATGTTTTGTTGGTATACATGTGGTTAGATAGGAGATTTCTATAATTTTCGGTTTTCAACTGTCAAAAAAAAAATGGAAATTTAAAGAAATGGAACAAAATGAAGCTTTTTAAAAAACCAGATTTGTAAGAGTCACAATTTCCCCAGGGTAGCCAATTTTTCTTTGGGTGGAAATGACATCTAGGGCTAATGTTCAAAAAACAAGTCATGAGATATGGAAGTGGGGGAGAAAGATGCCGATTCTTTCCACTCTGAGTGGGTGTGGGGAGGATGTGAAATGGTGATGGCGAGAGGGAACTGAAGCCATTGTTCAGAAAAGTTGAAAGAGGGCTGTCCTTGCTCCCTGGCCAGCCCGCTCACTCATGCATACTGGATCTCCCTGTGAGGGAGGGTCCTAGTGGAGAGGGGGAGGGCAGTCCAACCCCTCTTTTTAACATTCTCCTCCAGGCCTGGCTGCATTTGAGCACTTTCTGGGGGATGGGGAAGTTGGCCAGGAGTTCTTGCACATTTGCATTTTAAGCACTTCCAGCGCTGAGGGTGATGGTTCTTAGCCTGAATTTTGGGGCAGATAAATGAATACCAACAATTCTAGCAAAGCATTCCCTTTGATAGATAATAACTAAAAAATCTGACACCCTGTGGTTAGGCTTTGGAAGGAAGAGTAAAACTGCTCAAACAGTGAAGCAATTCATATTCCTGGGTTCACACAGGTCTTTCATAGTTGCTTCTGAGAATTTTCTTTTTTTAAACGAAAAATACTGATCTCAGCAACAGCTGATAAAGAGTATTATAATACTTTCCTGGATTGGCACCTCTTTCCAGGAAGAGAGCTAGAACCCAGGTTTCTCTGGGGATAAGATTCTTTCGTACAATATCCCAAGCTTTCTGCTTGAGCATGTCACAAAAGCTGCATTGTTCCATTTTGGAGAGCGATCATAATTGGGTCTAATCGAGCCTGACACTAGATCCATCTTCCTTTTCTTTAGGGAAGGTGTGGATCTCTTTCTTCCCTCTTAGGTTACAGTATTTATCGCCTAGGGGCAAATGTGTGAACCCTACTCAGAAGAAGGGACTTTGAATTAGGGTCAGCTTTCTAATTCAGCATTTGACACTACTACCCACGAAGGTCACACAAACTGTAGGTTCTAAGACTGTTTTTTCTTCTTCCAGGAGACTGCCTGGCTGTTGAGATTAAAAATCTGATCACCTCTTAAGTCCCAGGCTCCACGCTTAGTCTTCATTTTAATACCCAAAATAATCCAACTGTAACTGGAAGGCTTTTATGCTTCTCTATTTGGTTTTCACTGTAAAGGTGAAATGCAACCTTGACTAAAGGCTGGTAAATTAGTGAAAAGTGAAAGATCGTGGGCCTAGTGTCCTCATCCTGAACTGGGCATACTTCATGTATCTGGAGCATCTCTGGAAAAGGTGAATAAACCACTTACTTTCATCGGTCAAAGTTAACTTCTTGTCTCAACGTTTTTGCATAGAAGGAAAGGAATATGTGTGGAGAACCTACGGTGTGCTTGGCATGGTAGTTGTAAATGTTACCTTTAGTCCTCAAAGCAACCTGCTGGAACAGGTATCTTGTTTTCCAGATAGAGCATATTGCTCCCCTTCAGTGGCCCCCACACTAGCTGAGGGGAGTCAGAACTCAAACCAGGTCCACTTCTGAAGCTCAGCTCCCTTTTGCTCTATGAGAAGGTTCCGTTACTCATCATGCCTTGGCTCCCAGGAAGGCAACCTCCCAGAAGTGGAAGCTGTTTCAAACAGTGTGGACAAGGCTATGTTACAGGGCCCTACGCTAAAGGCACGAGGTGGGCTCAGTCTCCACCACCCCTATGAATATGGACAATGCTTATAAAGAATGGAAGTACTAAAGAGAGTGAGTAGATACATAATTTGTGGGTGGTACAAAAGTTAAAAGTCACTCAAGGGCAATTTTTAGAATACCAAAAAAATCTAGTTCAGGTATTTGCTGAAACTTCAGAACTGAAAAACCAAAATAGGAAGTCTATAAACTTTATCATCTAAAAGTAATAAACCTCAAGAGAAACTCTGGGTAGGAGTTAAGACAGGGCTCCACATGCCTTTCTTTCCTCATTGGGCAGTAGCCCTGTAAGGTCTGTACTGAAAAGATTATTTATAAATGCAACCGTAGGGTTCAGATAGTTTCTCAGCCCCTGAGGACTAGGGTCGGCCTCTAGCTAAGAGAGCAGGGCATCCTTGCGTAATCCTCCCTGCTACGGACGCCTTCCTGCCGAATTCCTCAGCCCTGAGGAGGGGGCGGTCCCACTCGATTGATTCCACATTTGGCAACAGCGACAAGGACGCTGGTCTAACGGACGTCCTTAAATAGTTAAGGAAACTCATGCTGATCCTATTCTTTGATTTAAATGAAACAAGGGTCTGAAAAAGCAAATGTTCCTTTTAATGGAGTTTCTTTTTAAAGGTAAGAACTTTCTTTATTAAGGACATATGATATGTAAATTGAAGCCTGGCCTTTCCCCAAACCCTGCTGCTTCCTCAGTGGTTACTAGATAGATGCTGGTCTTCGTTTAGAAGTAAAAACCCTTTCACTTCGGGCTTAGAGAATTTGAATTCCTGTTTTCAAAGGGGTAAGGGTAATGGTAGTGGCCTCCTGGGACCACTGTGTTTCCACTGTATAAGAGTCTTTTGAGTAAAAGATCAGATTTGTGAAACAAAACCAAGACCTCATGTAGCTTCTGACAAGCAGCCCTTCCCAGACGCTGAAGGGAAGCCCCTGGCCTCTGTGCTCTGCTGCCCTGCTGTGGAAGGGGCTGTCTGGAGCCCTCCAGCAGCGGTCCTCTGTCGTCTTTTCTCTTCCCTGCCTCAGACATTTTACAAAGTTAATTCCACCCCTTTAGTAGAGGGCAAGACCTACATTTTGTGCCACTGTGAACCCCTGAGGAGTCAGGGGTGCGGCTTTTTGGTTAAATAATGTGTGTCGTGAGTAAAGCACAGGATTTGAAATTGAAAAGCTATATTCAAACCTAAGCTGATGCTTAGGCCATGCACTTATCTCATTTTTGTCAATGGACTTGTTCAAAGGCTAGGTAGGAAATGAAATTTTTTGAAAAAGTGAATGTTAAACAGATGAGACATTCACACTTGGATCAGTGCCAACTATTAATAACTTAGACCTTATCAAGGGTAAGTGCACAGCAGTGCAAAGACCATATACTTTCAGGTCTTGGATAGAAAAGGGATATTTCTAGATTTCTAGGCAATTGGTAAACTTCATTGTCCACAGATGAGTCCGTTTCAGACTCTGACTCTGCCTGGCGGGGTTGCCCGCACCAATCCCACCCACTGGCACTGTGTAAAGCCAGGTCTCCGGGTGCGTGAGAGAGAAGGCTCGAGGCCTTCGCTGCACAGCCGTGGAGGGGGGTATGTGCAGCATCCCCCAAAATAAAGACAAGTTGTTATTACCTCATTACTCTTCCACTGGGAAAGACAAATGCCACATATTCTTGAAAGTTTGATTTGTGACAGTAGAAAGTAGTCTCAATTACAAAGGAGAAGAATGAGGTCCCCAAAGCAGCAGCAAAGAAACCCAGGTGAGACAGCATCAGGGATGTGAATGGGGCCTCCTGGAAGAATTTAGTCCTAACACAGTGGTCAGTTTCCCGTCTCAAAATTTTTGTTTTCCCAAATCTGGCAGACATTGCACATTTAGTTTCATAAACGGGGAAAGAAGCTTGACAAGGGCAAAAGGACCCTGCCTAGGTGACACAATGAGTCAGCCTCACAGCCAGGGCTGCTCCAGGTTTTAATGACCACGTCAGAGGGTGACCGGCACGCAGGCAGCTCTCTGGTCTTCCCTCGAGACACTGCAAAACACTGCCCTGATACCTCGCTTGAGAGAAGTGGTTGACCAGAGAATACTTTCTTTGGGAGTGAAAAAAAAACACTTCAAATGGTGAAGGTTATTACTTTTTCTTTTTTCTTAAATGATTTCATTTACTTTTAGAGGGCAGGGAAAGGAGAGAGAAAGGGAGAGAAACACCAATGTGTGGTTGCCTCTCACACACCCCCAACCGGGGATGTGGCCCGCAATCCAGGCCTGTGCCCTGACTGGGAATCAAACCAGCGACCTTTCAGTTCACAGGCCCGTGCTCAATCCACTGAGCCACACCAGCCAGGGTACTATTTAATAAGCATTAAATTATGCAATCTCAGGATATATTTTGCAAGCATTATATACTGGGTTATTCAAGAAGCAAAAAAACCAGTGCTAGTTGGTAAATGGACTATAAGGTCCCCAAGTAGCTAGTACTGTCAAATCTCATCTGTTAATGTTCAGAGGACGTGAGCCAGTTTCCAAATCACTTGCTTTGTCACAAATAGTAATGTGACATACAAATGCTGGAAGTCTGTGCTTGTAATAGCCTCAAACCTAAGAACTTACACACGCTTAACACGTTTGCAAATGTCTGTCACACAATCCTTTAATAAAGTAGATTCAGGTTGTGGGAACACTAGCTATTTTCATGCAAGGATAAAAAGGCTAGACTTCACAGATGTTTTAGTTACAAATCCCACTTGTCTAGAAGAGTAAAAGGGTCTAATTTGTTAATATCAGGCAGCCTCTTATGTTTATTACTCCTCAATTTATGTAATCCACACTCCAGAAGGACCAGGCCCAGCACACAGCTGTCTGTCAATAATTACGACTCATATCCTGGATCCAAGTTAATGGAATTAGACTGTGGGAAAATAGATCTTTGAGGCCAGATTAATTTTTTTTAATAAATAGCGTGGAATTACTTAATATGGCTTGGAAATCACTGTTTTCCTCGTCTAAAAAGAATATGAATGTTTACTACAAGCATCTATAATACTCATCCTTCGGAAATCTTTACCTCAAACTGGCATTTTTATGTGCACATTTGTGGAAGAATAGCTGCTTGCTTCCAGTTTGCTTTTTTAAGGCATGGTCTCTGAATGGGGAGAAACCAAAAAGAAAACGTCCTGACATTCCTATAGAATCTTTAGTAAAAAATAACCAAAGCTAAAATTGGACAGACGAATAAAGTAATGGAGGAATTACAATACCTAAGCCCCTCACATATTTAATGTTCTTAAATGCCTTCCATTTTTACTTCAGTGTGTTAAACCTAGCTTCACAGTTCAAAAGCTCACTGCTGTGAACTCCCCCCAACAAAAGAACCAGTAGGTGCATCTTAAGCAAAAAATATGAAAATGATGAAGTTAAAATGACAATTTCCCAGTTCTAGTTCACTTGAAAGACACAGATTTAGACTGTTTGAGGAAAAACAGTACGGCCAGGTTCTGTGGTCTCCCAAACTTCATCAAGCTTGCAACTTGCTGTTGAAGAAAGAAAAGAGGGCCTTCAAATTTTCTGAGCCTGCGACTGAGGTGACGACTCTCCCAGCCCTCGCCGACGTCTGTGCACTTGAGCCAGATGCCCTGCCATTGTGCGCAGAATCGAATGGCAACAATCAGAACAGCGGGGCCCAGAGGAAGGCAGCTGGCCTATCCTTTTCCCACACAGGCGGGCCTCGTTTTCAGTGCAGTCACAAGAGGAACTGCAGAAATTCACTACAGCAAGCACGGCAGGATTTCAGCGCACAGCCTCACCACTGCTTGCTTTAGAAATAAAAACCTGTACATGCAAGTTAGGGTCCAGCAGTCAGGCACTATATTGAAAGGCAGGGGTGGAAAATCAGTTTAGTCTCCTGGATTGTTCCTTAACCTCCCCATTCCCCCGAAGACAAAAAAACCTTTCCGACCCACTCACACACAATTCCCGCTCCCCACTGTGATGCAGCTATGAGTCAGTATCAGGGAGCTGCAAGTCCCACCTGGTGTTTTTCTTTATCTCAAGGTTATTAAGATCATTTTCGGATCCACTATAAGGAAAAATGTACAGTTAATGCAAAACTCTAGATACTTGTTTCCCAAATGTGGAAGCTGGAAAGTGAAAAAAATGAAAATGTATTTATTAACAAAGTCTGCAAACCCTGCGTTTTGTCAGCAGGTGGCAGCATTGTCTGTGAGTTGGCTCTTTCCACTCTGGGAGGGAACCACACCTTCCTCCCCTGCCACAAATTCCCTCTGGTCACCTCCCATCCCTCTCCCGTCCCCCACACACTTCCAGAAATAATTTCCCCAGGGTGTAAGAGTTGACAAAAGAGGAATTTCATGTCACCAAAAAGATGAACTGGATATTAAAATATCAGTTAAACTACTCAAAGGAACCTAGGTGCTGAGTACTTTGTTTCTGGAGCAAGTTAACAGATACCACGTCCTCATGGCGTCCAGGTTTAGCTAGCAGCTCTACTTTTGGTGGTGGTGAGAATGAAACACCAGTTCTCGTTTCTCTTAAAGACTGTCCCATACAAATCCTGTTAGACTGCCATGTTTGGGAAACAGGAGAGAACAAATGGAGGAAAATTTTACAATTGTACCTGAAGACAGAAATTTTAATAGCAAGAGCAAAAGTACTAGTTTATACAAAAAGAAATAGAAAGTATTGTCTGCGATGAAAAATTCTAGAGATCTGAGAAAAAAACAAGGAAAGGCGCAGGGGCTCCTGGCCTCTGCGGCTCAACAGCCTGTCCCGGCGAAGCAAAGTGTGAATCTGAAGGGCAGTTGGTACCAATGTGGAATAAAAACGGGAAGGAGGAAGGTGGGAATCCCCTGTGGCTGCTCCTACAAGCTGTATTAGCGGGATGAGGCACAGCTCATTAGCTGGGTGACACAAAGGTCATTTTTGGTTAGAGAACGACAGAAATGAAAGGAAAAGCTTCTGGAACTCAGGGCCCAGACAAGAAGCAGATTACCATTGCTGGCACCACTCATGAAGGTCTTGTAAAAGCAGACAATCTCCCAGGGTGCTTTGTGGACACCCTTGCTGAACTACGCTGTCGTTAGTGACCATACCGAATAAACACAGACTCAGGGAACACAACCCAAATAAAGAAAGGAGGAGGCAGGGGAGAGAAGGAGACCATGCATCTATCACTCCACACAAAGCTGAGGAGAAAAAAGCACCAGGCAGGCCGAGGAGCCAGAATGACAAAAGACACAGGGCCTGACATTAAGTGAGGGGAAGTAGGAACCATTCCTGACCAGCAGTTCCTAAACGTGGTCCACAGGGTAACCAGAAGGGTTACTCTTTGATTTGCTCCAAGAACACCTTTCCTGGGCTAGCACATGCCTTTGAGAAGACGGGGCCCTCTTTCTTTGGTTGTTTAAATCTGACCTGAGACAAAAATTTCAACCACCAGACAGCCAGGCCAGCCTGCGGTGAACCTGTGACTGAGGGCCTGAGATGGTCGGTGATGGCCCCACATCCGAACCTCCTGCTCAGGTATGTGAGCTGCACTGCCCCACCCTCCTCAGCCACCGGTCCCCAGTGCACTCCTGGTGGCAGAGCGGACGCTGTGTTTGATCCACTACCCCATTTTCACGGGGAACAGGCATGGATGACACGTCTACAGGGAAGAACAGAGAGCAAGTGTTTCCAAGGCAGGCTGCTGGACAACATCCCTCACACAGGCTCTCTGGGCAGGAGTGGGCTCCAGCAGCCTCAACACTGCCCAGCAGCCCCACACGCGTCCTGGCCAAGAAGATAAAACCGACAGCTCTTGTCCTCGCAAGAACACAGAGATTCCATTTTAGGTGACGCTCCCCAAAGCCTCACCCTGGCTCACAGTCGCAAGACTGCACAGCCAGAATCCTTTGCAGACTCCACAGCCACTGCTGCTGCTTTCCCGACCTTCCTCTGTCCTCTTAGTCCCACCCCCCAAAAACTAAAGGTGTCCAGATGGGCATCCATTTGCTCTTGACAGTAACCAGCATGGCCACTTCCCAGGGTCTTGACTTTCTACTGTCCCGTGTGTGGAGACTGTGGAGGGGCACAGAAAGGGTTGCAGTGGGGGGATTCCAGGTGACGTGGATGCATGTGACCCATAATGAAGCGAGTCTTACGGCCTCTGGCAAACCACGAAGCAGGTGTCATGCATTACCTTGCAATTCTCCCTGATTTGGGTTGCCTTCCACTTGATGGCCCAGAGTTGAAGCCCCGTGTGCCATTCTCAAGCCCGTTGGTTCCCACTCCTGTGTCCACTCACACTTCTGCACCTGCCAATAACTTGAGGGGAAACTAAGGCACTTGAGTGCAAGTGGCTGCAAACACCTTCCCACCCTCCCACTAGAGCCTAAAACAAGCCTGCTAACGCTAATCTACCCCTTCACTTGCAGCTCAACAGCTTTTCTCCTTTAAGCCCCTGATAATGGTTTTACTAAAATCCCTTTTTGATGGAAAAAAATCCCAGCTGGACATTTCAGGCCTCTGCACAATGTGCAAGCCTGCAGATCCTTCCCCTACCTCACAAAGGCCTCTAATCAAGTGGAAAATGTGCTGGAGGCCAGAGGTTTGGGTCTGCAATTACTTTTTAAGGGATTACTAGTGAAGAATAGGGGGCAGCAAGGGCCTCCCTCCCGCTTTGTTTTCCATTTGGTCCTGCTTTTAGACATATTGAGCCAGTGGTAGCCGTCTAGATCTCCAGCAGGGGAGCCTCGTCCCCACCCTCTCTGGTGGAAGGATGTCATCTGTGAACATCATCGCTTCGAAAGGGTTCAGAGAGTTTGGGAGCAATGTGCAGGTCCCACTCTGACCCTACTTAAGCCTGTATTTGGAAAACCGCTATGGAAGAGGATCTGTGTGTGGGGAGAGCACCCATTCATTAACCTCTAACCCCGCTCCATACGCAGAGCGGAGAGTTCGCACTGCATCCATACCCTGCTAAGATTGAGAGGATTCCCCCGGGCTTTCCAGGCTGGTGAGGGCAAAAGGTCATGCTCCCAATCTTGCCAGATATCCTTCGTCTTATTTGTACCCATTGACCCTTCCCCTCAACACTGAGCAAATACCCACGAAACTCCTAATGCAAAACATGGATAAATACATAAAATACTAACCATTTTTATTACCCTATTTGGACTCTTTGTTTAAAAACGTGCACTACGGGAGGGAGTCTGTCTTCTCCATCTATCATGAAGGACCTTCTCTGATGTCATTTATACACGAATGTTCATGAAGGATTAACTGATAAAGATGAACATTTCAGGTTGGCCCTAAGTTCTAATTCTATTTCAGCACAGGAGACTGCTCATCCATCTAAACCTAGCTGGTTAGTGACATATGCAATAAAAAGGAAATGATTACAAATTCCTAAACTCATTCTGGGATGACCAGGGATTAGGCAGATTGGCTCTGAAAGTTAAAAGTCAGCATATACTTCAAAATAAATACCAGGCTGGATGATAATTTTCAGGTCCTTTCTTCAAAGTCCCTAAAATACCTCTGGCCAAAAACAAACAAACAAAAAACCTGAAAAAAAAAAAAAAACCCAAAGCCAACTGAAGTCTGCTTTTATGAGTACAAATACCTTATTGACACATTTGCCTTAACTTTTCAGTTCTCCCTCAGAAGAACTCTAAACAATTGGGGACCATATGGAGAGAATCACAATTATTATATTTACTATATTGCATTTAATACTTAATGCAGACATCATGCTAGTATTTTACTATGCTAACCTTCCAACTCCTTTTGGGGTGTGTTTTCAGAAGGGATCATCTAATTTCCCCAAAGAAAGCAAGTGAGGGTGGAGCCCTCGGAGTCCTCCTCCGGAATGAGGGCAGTCAGGTTGCTGACTGACTTCTGCCGGTTGTCAAGGTGTTGTGACAGCTTTCTCCAGGAATGAATTATCTCCCTACCCTAGGTGCAGATGGACTTCAGAGAGGTGAAGTGAAACATTCAAGAGCATCGAAGGAGACAGTGGCCTATCTCTAAAGCAGAGCCTACGGGGCCTGGCTTGAGATAAGTCTGCCTTATGGGGAGAGTTGTTCCGAGATTCTCTCCCGGACACGATTCCTGAATCACTGCTCAGAATGCCTATTCATGTCTGTGCGTGGCTTGTCACCTTTATTTTGGTGTTCATCGATATTCTTATACTTCTCCACTCTTTTAATAAACTACATTGAACAAAATACCAGTTGTTTTAGAAGTTG
Organism: Micronycteris hirsuta; assembly: GCA_004026765.1. NCBI lineage: Eukaryota > Metazoa > Chordata > Mammalia > Chiroptera > Phyllostomidae > Micronycteris > Micronycteris hirsuta. The sequence goes on along the minus strand of PVJI01004563.1, from coordinate 31,785 downwards.
CTCTTCCTCCCAACAACAATTTGGGAAGAGTAAAATGGCAACTTGGAAATAATAATTTAATAAAATAGTGATAATGATGCATCTCAGATTTTTCAGACCAGTGGGAAAAGAAATTAGTACTTTGGAATGTAAACATCTTGCAAACTGATTTGATCATACAGGCATCTAAAAACCAGCTGAAGACCAACTTCCTTAATTTTCTATTTAAAAAACAAGATGAACATATTTAGAAGTAAGTACAAAGTATGGGCTTTCAAATTAAAAAAATTTTGTTCAAGGTCTAAAGCAAAAAAGAAATTATATCTTGAGGTTGAAACATTATCAGTCCAAAGTTCATTGTGTCCAACTGGCATACCTGAAATAGTTGGGAAATGCCCTTGAGTCCACAAAGAACATTTACAATATTATGTCTCCAGACTGCACCAAGTGGGGTCATGTGCAGGCAGAAAGGGAGCCTTACTTCTTGGTGGTATTTTTTCTTGCTCCTTCTCTCATGCTCTTGGTAACCAAAGACTACATGTAGCTCCTGCTCAAATTGTCTCTGCTGTATTGCTACATATTTCCGAAATTCCCCCTATTCACTCATCATGTATGTGCTTATCATCTGGGTCACCTGACTCTCTAAACCACCATCTCCACGCCTAACGGTCTCCCATCAGCACCCGCAGGCTCCACGGGAACGGCTGCACTGCTGACTCGGGCTCCCTGCTTCCCGGCTCTGCCCTCCGCTCCATCCCTGGCCCCTCCCGACCTTCCGCACAGGTGGAGGCCAGGTGAGTGAGAGTTGTCATTACTGTATTTGGTTGGCTGTCTCTACACCACAATTTTAAAATATCATTTTTACTAAGATATGCCTGCCTATGAAGGCCATCCTTAAAAGTGATACATAAATCCTTATTTTTTAAAATCCTTATTAAAAACAATTGTCCAGAATAGAAAAATTTGTCCAGAACAGAACGAAGCTGCCTGTCAATCCTCATATAATGTCACATCCCTCCCCTAGCATGACCCAGGTGACAGAGCGGGCTGGATCCATTTGGGCCCCACTCAGGCTCTCAGAGTAGCCAACAGTGGTGACAAATGCCTCAAATTTGAGTCTGATAGAGAATCATCTTATTAATTTGTATGAGATCTAGTCAGCACAGGGTAAGCCCCGGATGGACCTCTGGTAATCAGGGAACATTAAGAATCTCTCTCCCCAGGTCGTCTGCGTAAGAGTCTCTTCAAGTTCTTCCCTGGGAACTGAATTTATCTGCATGGTGCTCATGGCCAAGTGGCAGGGCTGATAAAGCTTGTGCCTGGCTGTATCAATCATAGCGCTAAAACTACTTTAAGAGCCTATAAAAATGCTAACAAATATTCCTTTTGACCAGCCCATACAACCCTCATTCACAACCACAAAATCCTGCTGGTTTATTGGGATTAATGGCTAACTAATAGTTACAATGCTAGAGTTTATGAATGTCTTTTTTTTTTTAAGATTTTATTTTTATTTATTTTAGAGAGAGGGGGAGGGAGGGAGACAGAGAGGGAGAGAAACAGCAATGTATGGTTGCCTCTCACATGGCCCTCACGGGGACCTGGCCTGTAACCCAGGCATGTGCCCTGACTGGGAATTGAACCAGGATCCTTTGGTTCCCAGCCTGCGCTCAATCCACTGAGCTACACCAGCCAGGGCTATGAATGTCTTTTTAAAAGCACAAACTAGTGTGGACTCAAGGCTGTCTTTCACTCAGTAAATATTTATTTGGCATCTATCATAGGCTGGAGTCCTGTGCCCAGGGCCGGGGATACAGAGTCACGCCTCACACTACTAGTGGAGGTCTGCGTTCCTGATGGGACAGAAGGCAGTGGGGTTTCACTGGGACCCGTTCCCAACCACAGCTGATGTGTCTGTGCTGCAGCCTGTCATCCAGACGTGCCTACGGGCGTGCGTCCCATGTGTGTTCATGAGGAGGAAAACAAAAGACAAGCTGGGTTTGCTGTTTCACAGAGTTCTCCATGCAGGGGAGAACCAGCCGGTGGTGGATAAGGAGGCAAAACCGAGGTCTGTATAAACACAGTGCTACCCTCCCTCACTTCCCAGAGGGTGACGGCCGCTCCGGTGCCACGACCGAACTGCTGGCCTCTGGGGCTCTCCCCGGCGTCTTGCACCTGCTCTTGATGTCAGTTTCAACCGGATTTCATTGGTACAAAAATGTTGAGTGAGGGGCCAAATGAGCACCCAACAGCTTGCACTGCCCCCCACCCCACCCCAGTCCCTGGGATTGTCACTCGCCTTTTGCGGGTCAGCTTAGCCTGCCTGGACTTTATCAGCATAGCACAGGCTGGCAAGTTTCCCAGAAGGGTCAAGCCAAAGCAGGTCCTTGCCCTAAATGACTACGGGGGTGGGCAAAAGGAGCTTTATGTCATGAGTATGCGCGTTTATTCTAGCATAATTTCTGATTAATTATTGTATTAATCATCTGTATTAAAACTGTCAACCTACTTTTGCCCTCCCCTGCATCTGAATTATTTTCTGCTTCATCTCCAGGAATTCCGCTTTATTAGAGAAAGGGTCTGTGAGAAGAAAAGGAAATATTTAAGGTCTCCTCCTGCTGTTCAAAGCCAGTTCAATGTGAACAGAAAGAAACCCGTTGGGCTGTGTCGAGGCACCACACACAATTTGCCACGTGCCTCTCCGCGCGGGCAGACACCCGTGCCGGCAGCCCTCACGGCAAGGGAAGCGCCCCTGAGCTGCTGCTTTAGGACAGGACCTTTTCTACCCGAGATCCTGCAAAGGAGGAAATCCATGCCCACCCTGCACACCACTCTGTAACGATGCCCCAAGACCCATGTACAGACAGTTCTCCAAAGACACGGCCCAGAGACGGCAACCCCCATCGCTCTGCTCTACCGTGCCCGTGGAGACGGACCACACAAGCTCCAGCTGCTGCTTTTCTCCTGAGAAACCACCAGGAGCCTTCGTACACTCCCACAACTGTCAGCTCCAGACACCGACACAGAGCATGGACAGGTGCCAACTGCCACTCCAGGGGCAAGGGTCACAGTGTGCGGGGGTGCAGAGGGCCACTGGGATCCCAGAGAGTCCTGCTAAGCATTACAGTGGAGGCTGTGAGCACAGTATCCTCATCGACCAGTGAGGACGACTTCTTCCTCAGAGGATCCTGAGGGCACAGTGTCAGTACTTATTCAACGTACCCTTAACTGCAGCCAAAGATCTATGCTTATGGCTGGAATATTCAGGACAGAGATAGAGATAAAGATAGGGAGGAAGGAAGGAAATGAAAAGAAAAAGAGAAAGGAACAGAGGAAGAAAAGAAAGAAAGGGGAAAGGGAAATTTCTCTTTGTTCAACTTTAATCAGTATCTCCTGAGACACTGAACTTTCATCTCAAAGTGAAATAAAGAAACCCCAGTGAGCAAAGGAGGATAAAGCTGTAGGGGATGTTTAGTTTTATTTTAATAGAAGTTTTTCCTCCCTTGGAGTTTTGCTTCTCTGTCTATATATGTCCACAGAAAATATTATTCTTAAGAGTCCACAGAGTCTGTTCACGTTTGTTTGTACAGACTTTTAAAGAGCAAATAAAAGACAAGCCAAGAAACTTGTGATATGTACTGCTGTACTCAAATGACATGTTTAGACCTTTCCCGTCAGTCAGGACCAATGTGTTTATCATTACTGCCAGAACGCAGTTTTGAAATCCATCCTTAAGTTCATCAAAGTTGACTTGTAAAAGAAGGCCCCTAACTTTTCCAATGAACTCCTACCAACACCTTCCCAGGGGCTGTGGCCAGATCCAGTCTCTAAGGAAGGCAGGACCCTGCTGACCACACGTTGGCATGGCTGTGTCCCCAAAGCTTCCTGTGCACATCCAACCGGCAGCTCAGGCACAGGGCGGGACTGCCAGGCTTCATGTGGTTTATCTCTGATGCTCTGGGATTTCTGAGGCCCTGAATTTCAGATCCTGCAGAAGGTTTTTTTTGTTGTTTTTTTTTAAAAAGATTTTATTATTATTCTTAGACAGAAAGGAACGGAGGGAGAAAGAGAGGGAGAGAAACATCAATACGTGGTTGCCTCCCACGTGGCCCCCACCGGGGACCCGGCCCGCAACCCAGGCATGTGCCCCGACCGGGAATCGAACCGGGACCCTGTGGTTCCCAGCCCGCGCTCAATCCACTGAACCACACCAGCCAGGGCAAGTTTTGAAGACTCCTTTAGCTGCCCAGCTGGGGTGGCCCTTCCCAGCTCTCAACTGTACTCACTGTCTCTGCCTCCCAAGGCCCTTCCTTTACCATCAGCCTTAACTTACTCCAGCTCCTCATTCACACCACTGTTTCCCTAGATGGGGCATTGGCGGGCCTACGTAAGCATCACCTGCATTCCTGCTGAAAAGGCATTTTGCACCGGCGTGTGGGGGTGGGACCCACAGGCCCGGATATTGGACACTCTTCCCTGTGTCCCACCCAACACATCTAAAACCAAACACTTTTCCTCCAAGTCTACTCTACCTGCCCAAATAAGCTACAGCCAGGTTATGGATGTCTGATTTCTCCCCTTCTCTCATTGACCCTACGCCCATCCAGCGCATCCCCACCTGTCAATTCTGCTTTCTAGGTTCCAAGCACTTTGTCCCCCTCTCCTCCTCCCACAACTGCTCTAGGTCAATCCTCATCATTTTTAAGTTCCAAGAGCGATTTTTCTAATGTACAAATCTAATGTATAATTCACTTCCTTGGTCACAATTCTCCAATGGCTTCTTCTTGCCTCTGTGGTTCCTTCCTGACACACTTTGTGCCCTCCTATGGGGATACAGCAGGACACCCAGACTTGGTGGTTCAGTGCAAGGGACTCTGTTAAGTACCAGATGGCTGAGACCTAAGGACAGTTGAGGTTACCTGGTGCATCTTAGTAACCAAAAAAGCCAAAAGTATAATGAATAGGTTTTTTTTTTTTAAGATTTTATTTATTTATTTTTAGAGAGAGGGGAAAGGAGGGAGAAAAAGAGGGAGAGAAACACCAATGTGTGGTTCCCTCTTGTGTCCCCCCTACTGGGGACCTGGCCCGCAACCCAGGCATGTGCCCTGATTGGGAAATCAAACTAGTGACTCTTTGCTTCACAAGTCGGCACTCAATCCACTGAGTCACACCAGTCAGGACTGAATAGTGTTTTGATCAGATCAAAATGTCCTGCATTGAAAGAGGCACATTATTTGCATTACAATGTTCCCTGTATTAGATTGCAAAGCTGGAAACTTTTCAGGATGAAAAAGAGATTGTGGTGGTGATTTCATGAGGGAATACATCTATCAATACTCACCATATTGTATATTTTATTCTTTAAAAGATTTTATTTTTAGAGAGAGAGTAAGGGAGGGAGAAAGAGAGGGAGAGAAACATCAATGGGCAAGAAAAACATCAATCGATTGGTTGCCTCTTGCACATGCCCCAACTAGGGACCAGCTGCAGCCCAGGCATGTGCCCTGACTAGGAATCGAACTGGTGATTCGTTACTTTGTCGCCTTGTGGGATGATGCTCAACTAACTGAGCTATGCCAGTCAGGGCCATAATGCATATTTTATATATATATTTTTAAATATTGTTTTTAATTTTATTTTTTAAAGATTTTATTTATTTTCAGGGAGAGGGGGAGGGAGGGAGAAAAAGAGGAAGAGAAACATCAATGTGTGAGAGAAACATCCATTGGTTGTCTCTCACATGCCCCTCGCTGGGGACCTGGCCCACAACCCAGGCATGTGCCCTGACTGGGAACCGAACTGGTGACCTTTAGATTCACAGGCGGGCGCTCAGTCCACTAAGCCACACCAGCCAGGGTGTATTGCACATTTTTTAAAAAATATTTTTATTTATTTATTTTTAGAGAGAGAAGGGAGTGAGAAAGAGATGGAGAAAGCAATGTACGGTTGCCTCTCACATGGCCCTCACTGTGGACCTGGCCCGCAACCCAGGCTTGTGCCCCGACTGGGAATCGAACCGGGATCGTCTGGTTCCCAGCCCGCGCTCAATCCACTGAGCTACACCAGCCGGGCGTGTATTGCATATTTTTAATGACAACTGTTTGTTGTACACGAGTTACATCTCAATAAAGTTGTTATAAAAATGTTTCATCCACCAAAACTGTTACATGAAGTTGCATTCTCTCACCTAAAATGCTCTATCACTGCCTATCTGCCTGTAAATCTTCCTTCTTTCTTCACTACTCCAAGTCTTTCCTGACTGACCTGGGCACATCCAGGTGCCATTTCTCTCATGGCCCACAGTGTCAGTCACCCCTCCCCACCCTTGATGATGAAGCCTCTGAAACCCCTTTGGCAGGTAAGGAACCTCAGACTTACAGAAATACTGGCGTGAGGCAGTGAGGTTCCAAATGACTGAAATACAGGAACTGTCTTCATTTTGGTAACCCCCACACTCAGGGAAGTGCCTGATATACAGCAGGTGTTCAGTGAATATCTGAGGAAAAGTGAAACAGAAGACTCTTCACATCAGGCTCAAGTGAGTCTTACTTAAAGAAGGCAGATGGAGCTATTAATAACGACCCTAAGTGGGGCAGGGTCATCTTGAACTAACCTAAGTGAGAAATCTATTAAAAAACCAGATTTATTAAAAAGTCACTCTTTCATAACAGTTGCATCCCTGTCCCAAGGTAAACATTTCAAAGTCAAAGAAACAACATATCTGATTAGAATATTTCAAGTATCCATTTTTTAAGCATTATGAACTTGATGAGCTATGTTGCTTAAGCTTTGCTGGTTAAAAAAGTGTCTCATAATTCCTGCCACACAAATACATGCTTTGGAGATATATACAAGTGCAGCTACAACTCCGAGACATATGCAAGATTCTAAATAGTGTTTGCAGGACTGTCTAGTCAAATGATCATGGCAACAAACGACTTTTTAAAAAATTACATTTTATTCATTACGCTATTACAGTTGTCCTGATTTTCCCCCTTTGCCCCCCTCCACCCAGCAACCCCAACTCCCTCAGGTAATCCCCACACCATTGTTCATGGCCATGGGTCATGCATATAAATTCTTTGGCTACTCCATTTCCTATACTGTACTTTACATCCCCAGGCTATTCTGTAGCTACCTATTTATACTTCTTAATCCCCTCACCTCTTCACCCATTCCCCCATACCTCACTCCCATCTGGGAACCATCAATACAGTCTCCCTAGCCAGGATTCTGTCTCTGTTCTACTTGTTTGCTTAGTTTGTTTTTTAGATTCAAATGTTGATAGGTATGTATTTATTGCCATTTATTATTCATAGTTTTGATCTTCTTTTTCTTAAATAAGTCCCTTTAGCATTTCATATAACAATGGTTTGGTGATGATGAACTCCTTCAGTTTTTTCTTGTCTGGAAAGCTCTTTATCAGCCCTTCAATTCTAAATGACAGCTTTGCTGGATAGAGTGATCTTGGATGTAGGTTCCTGCTTTTCATCACTTTGAATACTTCTTGTCAGTCCCTCCTTACCTGCAAAGTTTCTTTCAAGAAATCAGCTGACAGTCTTATGGGAACTCCCCTGTAGGTAACTAACTTCTTTTCTCTTGCTGCTTTTAAGATTCTCTCTTTATCATTCACCTTTCAAATTTTAATTCTGATGTATCTTGGAGTGAGTCTCTTTGCATCCATCTTGTTTGGGACTCTCTGTGCTTCCTGAACTTGCATGTCTATTTCCTTCACCAAATTAGGAAAGTTTTCTTTCATTATTTTTTTCAAATAAGGTTCCAATTTCTTGCTCCTTCTGTTTTCCTTCTGGCACCCCTATGATGCAAATGTTGGACCTCTTGAAGTTGTCCCAGAGGCTGCTTATACTATCCTCATTTTTTTTGGATTTTTTTAAATACATGAGATTTTTATTTTTTATTTTATTTTTTAAAAGATTTTATTCATTTATTTTTAAAGAGGGGCATGGAGGGAGAAAGGAAGAGAAACATCAATGTGTGTTTGCCTCTCATGCGCCCCCTGCTGGGGACCTGGCCTGCAACCCAGGCATGTGTCCTAGAGTGGGAATCAAACCAGCGACCTTTCAGTTTGCAGGCCGGCACTCAATCCACTGAGCCACGCCAGTCAGGTAGATTCTTTTTTCTTCTCGTTTTTCTGATCGGTTATCTTTCTGTTTCCTTATGTTCCAAATCAGTGATTTGATTCTAGGCTTCATCCACTACATTTGTTTCCCTGTAAATTGTTCTTTATTTCAATTAATGTATCCTTTGTTTCTGACTAGATCTTTTGTATGCTGTTGAGTTCCTTGAGCATTCTTATAACCAGTGTTCCTTGAGCATCCTTATAACCAGTGTTTTGAACTCTGCATCAGACAGACTGTTTATCTCCATTTCATTTAGCTCTTTTTCTGGAGTTTTAATCTGCTCTTTCATTTGGGCCATGCTTCTTTGTCTCCTCATTTTGGCAGCCTCTCTGTGTTTGTTTCTATATATTAGGTAGATCTGTTTTGACTCTGTGTCTTGGTAGTGTGGCTTAATATAGTAGGTGTCCTATAGGGTCTAGTGGCACAGCCTCCCTGATCATCCAATTTGGGTACTGGAGGTGTGTCCTTCATGTGGGCTGAGTACACCCTCCTCCTGTAGCTGAGCCTTGGTTGCTCTTGGCAGATCAATAGGAGGGATATACCCAGGCCAGTCAGCTGCAAGGACTGCCTGTGACCACTGATCACCAAGCTCCACCCTACATAAAGGGTCAGCTGTGCAGAGGCAAGGTCTTGGTGCTCCAACGTGGTCTCTAGCTTTCCACTGGGTGTGCTGGGCCTGGGGTTTCCCAGGTAGTGCAGGCCAATGTCAGCCCCCACTTGTGTTTTGTCTGGGGCCACCCTGCCTGAGCTATAAAGCAATCTAAGATTACTGCTATTTATGCTGGGCTTGGATGTTCCCAGGCAAAGCCAAGCTGTGAATCTGAGTTGGCTGGTGCTAGTGCTGGGTCTGAGCCTCACTGTAGCCAGCTGTTGCTTGTTTGATAGGATTTAGGAAGTTGGGAAGCATGAGCCAAGACCAGCCATTCACATAGAAAAGCAGCTTGGGTGGGCCTGTAAATTGGGTGAGGTGGAGTCTCTGGGGATTTCCAAGGTGGGTCAAACACTGTTAGCCAGATTTATGGAGTCTCAGATATGGCACCAGCTTGCCAGCTCTGTAGTTCTGTGGCTCTGTGGGGGCAGGGGGAGGGCTCAGAAAAGGGACATTGGCCTTTGCCTTAATAACAAACACTTCCATTTCTCCCTGCATACCACTGGTGCCTTTCAAGCTGCTGCCCTGGTGCTGGAACTCAGAGGAGGTGAGTCTGAGTAGGTGAGTCCATGTGTGGATTTTTAAAAGGGAACTGCTTGTGGCTCTAGCAGTTTCTTCCATGGACTCAATCTCTGCAGGTTTTTGCAGTCAGAAGTTGTGGGGACTTATCTTCCTGGCACTGGAACCCGGTGACCACATGTAACAGTTCTGGCCACTCCTCCCTCACTACATACCGCCACCACCACCACCTGGGAGACCACCAGGGGAATAAGCATCCAGAGAGACAGTGGAGAACACCATTTGGTCTCCATGCATATCATCAAAGATTTATTGAATATTTAGTGTATGCTCGGATGAAAACAGGCAAAAATGGTAGAAAATGGGTTCTATTGTGCTTTGCTCATTTAGTCCCTGACCAGCCCTTGCCTCACATTTTCTTGAAAAACCAGGTAAAATACTAGACATAAGCTTCACTATTAGATCCAGGAAACAACCACAGGGAATCATAAAGAGTGAAGTAAATCTCAATTCAGGAAGTACATTCTGCAAGTGTAGAGCACGCAGCTGGTGTTAGCTCAAATCTCCTCATTGCCACTGCTTCAGAGCACAGGAGCCCACCTTCTAACACCAGATCCTGTGTTTCTCTGCAAGCCCTTCTTGCTCATCCTGACAGGAATTCAACACCAGAATTAATGCTTCCTGGGACAGCCCCCAGTCAATGACTGACAGGAGTTGGTATAGAACCACTCCAGCCCTTGGAGCGTGTGATCTATACCCTGGCTGAGGTCCCCAGGGTATTCAACCCCAATAGCCACCAGTGGTAACCAGCTTGGCAACCCACCCTTTATTGGCTACCTTCCCTTAACCATCTCCCCCTCCCACTCCCTGACCAGTAGTTCCCTCACTTCACAAATAATCTACACAAAAAACCATTACCCTTTCCTCAACCTGCAAAGGAGAGAAAAATGCAAAGGAGAAAAAAGATAAGGCAAGACAAAGAGACAGGTGAATTTATGTTTTTGTTCCTTTGACTTACATACAATCTCCATAAATACACATACATGTGCATGCAAAGATAGCACTGACTATGTTAGCATGTGTAGAAAGATGCATCCATCTTTTCCTTTTAGTTCTGTATGGAATTTAACGTATTCTTTACACCCCACACTTATGAAAATGTTTTAAATATGATTATTATGATTATATTATTAAAGATAATAATTCTTGGTCATTTTTAATGTCTCAGGGCTATACTTTGTGCTGCCCAGCCCAGAGTGACTTCAAGGAAGCACATTTTAGTTGTACCTATGTATATATGTGCTTGTATATATGTTCATATGTATATACATAAAATGATAAATCTATATTCCCAAGAAAGCAAACAATATCTACACAGTAATAGCTAGACACACAAGGAATTCACAACTCTCCAGAGAAAATACATCTGGATGACCTGCCTAGCAATTCTCTCCTGACATGTAAGACTATCTCCATATTTCATTCCCTGTTCTTTGCCTAAAAGTTTCAATCACTTGACAAATCATTATCATTCATTAATAATGCTTACCGAGTGTCCATATGTGAAAGAAATTCACTACACATTTCACAGATGCAATTTCTTTCCCCATGGAGTTTTCATCTTAATGGGAACAATATAGAATATATGTCTTCCTTTTACATACTCTGTTTTGGTTTGTTGTTATTTCTTCTTTTGTCTCTCCCTCTGTTCCAGAGGAATAATTTCCTGGTTTCATAAACTAAGTTGGATCATTTCACTTCCATGAGTCAGGAAACACTTTATGAAAGAATAATGATCTAAAGCAGACTGGGGATAAGAGACAGAAGGAAGCTGAGTCAAGGCAAACTAAGCTGGCTTGGCTTCGCCTTGCTGGTGTGGAGGAAAACTCCTGGAGATGGGTCACCCTACTCAGGGTAAAGGAAGAACCACTGGGGACAGAAGGAGCACACATCAAGAAGAGGTCAAACTGATAACAAGCAAATACTGTCCCAGCATCACAGTCCTCATCGCCTCATCTCCAATCACCTCGTCAATTTGATAGAATCAGATTCTCTTGGTCCTAATTTCATAGCCACAGAGACTGAATTCCATCCTACACAGCTTAGAAAGTCCAGACAGATAGAATCTAATTTTCTATTCCAAAGCTCTGTACTAGGCCTGATGGTCAAGGTGTTGGAGAGCTGTGTCTCTTTTGACTATTCTAGAAATGGCTGCCTAAGCCCAGACTTAGTCAGTCTGATAAGAACCCTCACCGACTGCCCAAAAGGTCCTTCTGGTTTGGGTTCTAGCATAAGGGTCCCCAGGAATGAACTTCCCTACATGCTGATCCTGGATGATTTGGGCTATGGGTGTAGGGAGCTTTCCTAAAAACACTACCCAGTGGTACAGACAATTTGATGTGTAGGCCTTATATTGAATCACAAAGGTTTAGAAGTAGTGATGGTCTAGTCCCGTGGTTTTAAATCTATTTTTTCAAAGAACTAGAATTCCTGCTTTCTCACTAAAATGGTACATTGAAGCAGAAGAAAGAAAAACATTTATGTAAGTGAAACTTGGGGAGGGGAAGGGACCTCCACACTGGCCCCTAAGTAAGGACTGTCTCACAAAGTTCTGTCTTAAAAACCACTTATCTAGCTTAGTCCCTCCACGTTATGGGCACACAGTTTCCTGATGCTTAATCCTTTGCTCTTTTTGCTGTAACACCCTGTCTCTGAGAATCTATTCTGAACCTATGGAATTACATATGGCAATATTAAGCCACAAAAATTACTGACTCGATACTTTCATTAAAAAGTCCTTCCTGTTCATTTCCTGAGAATGAGAAGTTTTTAGTTCTTTGTACCACATTAATTCCAATTGGTAATTTTGACTGCCTCTTGGCAGAAGTAATACAGGTCAGATTCCATTAAACACACATTACTACAATAATAAAAAACCCTCAAACCCAGCTTATGGTCTACATACTCCAGTAAGATTAATCAGCAAGAGTTTAGTATGATACTAAAGTGTTTGGATAGTGTTTTAGATTTTACTATAAAAAGATTTTGCCTATATTGTGTATACTGGCCTCATGTTGGTAGATTCAATAACTCGGTCAGTAGGTGGCTTCCAAGACCCTCACCATATTATAAAACCCAACACCAGGACATACTGCCCAGACCCCTGAGGACCTCATTCCCACACCTCAGGGAGTTGCAGCAGGTAGTCAGATATGACATGGAATTCGTTACCCTGGCACAGAGAAGAGGACAGGAACTGGCAGCAGAGCCCCCTGGGAGTGGGCTCTGAGATCCCAGCTTGGTCAGTAAGGACTTCTGGGTTGTCTACAAGACCAGAGTTTTTATTAAAGTAATTATGTTCAAAAGGAAACTGCAAAACTCACTAACGAGAGCATTTTAGATCTTGCTTCCCAGCAACTGTTGCCAGTTTTGGCTTAAATAAATCCTTACAAAAATTCAAAAAGATAAAAATAATTACACACGTTTAAAGCCTTTTAAAAGAAGAGAAGATAACTAAGAATTTGAAAGAAATGCATGTACCTATTTGAAAAGCTGAAGGACAGGGTGGAAGTAGGTGTGGAAGGACGAGGTAGAGGTATCGGACTCTGAAAGCCTGTTGGGGGGGTCCGGTCCCTCTTACACATTCCCACACCACTGAGACTGGAGGGAGGGGTGATGTTGAGGTTCAGAAAGGGTTGGTCACGGAAGCACAGCAATGAAAAGGAGGCCACAGGAACGAGGAAACTGTCTACATGGAGTATAAATTCAAGGCCAAGATCCAAGTAAAACATCCAATTGCAAAGAAAAAAAGTAACAGAAACATTTCAGATGACAAAACTGAAACTCTGTCTCTGACTTGTGGCTACGAAGGTCTCCCCTTCATGCCTGACAACTAGAATCAGAGCCCTGCTTTTTCTAGACACTGAGTCCCCAGCATGTGTTGCCTCTGGTACGGATGAAACCCACCTACTGTGCAAGTGATCTGGGCAGGGGACTAGGTGGGTAGGGCCAACTCGCACCCCCTCCTCAGGTTTCTCAACCATTAGCTCGCATTTGAAACCTGGTATTAGAACAGTTCATGCTGGGACTGTCTCTGAACTCTGCTTGTCCCGGTCCTGGCACTTGTGCCCTACAAAGGGAGGAGGATTTTAATAGCACTGAAATAACAAGAGGAAGAGGATGAAATACTTGTAAAGCTTTTAACAGTATTGTATCACACACATATAAGCATGCAGTACGGCGTGTTCTATAACATAACACAATAAAACTTTCAACAGAACAACCTTTTATAATACCTCATGGAGCAGCAGGGCTAAGTTAGAGTTGAGAACCAACCCGAAGCTTCTAAACTTCTGGGGTTTTAAGTACCTCTGCACTCTATATTAGTTTTGGAGTGACCCACAGCTCTCTGAACAGAATACGAAGTGTATAAATTCTGCAGCAGTGTAGAAAGAGCGCTGGGGTTTAAAAGTCAGTTATACAAATGATTTGCTGTATAACCTTGACCAAGTTATCTAACTTCTAGTCCTCAGTTTCCTCATCTGTAAAATGGGAATACTGAAACCTCCTTTATACGGTTATGGCTGGGATAAATGAAATGAGATGATCTAGGTATAGCATCTACTGTAGTGCATGGTACACATTAGATGTTTCATTTACTCAGCCAACATTAATTGAGCACCTTGTTATCTGCAAGGCACTATGCTAGGTGCTGGAAATAAAAATTAGCAAAAACAGATTTGTACCTGTCCTCTTGGAGCTTTTGGTATGGCCAGTTGTCTGGTCATTAAATAATAACATTCATTGCAAACCGCCTGTCTTGAGTGAAGCACACTGGTGATCCCACGTAGGTTAGAAAGATAACAAGCGTGATAGAGACTGTTCCGCAACTGCTTACATCTGATTGAAAAGGTAAGAGAATCATGACACCAGATGGCTGTGCCACCCATTATGTGACCTTGGGAAAGTCATACAACATTTGTGGAGCTCAGTTTTCCTACAAGTAAAATAAGAAGTTGGATTGGATTGGTGGTTCTCAATCTTGACTGTGTGTAGACTCTCCTGGAGAAGCTTTTAGAAGTACAGATTCCAGGGCCCATCCCACACCTGCCAATCAGGATCTCCAAGTGTGAGGCTCAGGGGTCTGTCATGATTTTTAAGATGTCCCCAAGTGGTCAAATGTAGACATCTTGGTCTTGGTCCATCTCCTAAGATCCCTTTTAACAGGAAAGTTCTGTGATAAATTACTGTGACACAAAGCTGAAGCCAAGCACGCCACAGAAAAGGCACCGTCAAGCGCTATGAGAGTTAGGAAAAGGCAAGTATCAGCGGGGAGCTGGGGTCGTGGAGGTGGAGCTTGAGCTCGGCCTCGGATGACGGCTAAAATCTGAATTTGAGGAGACTGAGAAAGGGAACAAAATGGAGGATAGAAGCCAAATATTTTGCTTGAATGGGAATGATGGGACATGAGATTGGCAAGGTAGATTGAGACTAACTTCATTATAATCCTTCCTCCTTCCCTCCCTCCCTCTTCCTTCCTTCCTTCCTCCTTTCCCCTCCCTCCCTCCCTTCCTTCCTTCCCTCCATTCATAATGTGACCATACTTGGAAATAGAGTCTTTACAGAGGTAATCAAGTTAAAATGAGGTCAATTAGGATGGGCCCTAATCCAACATAACTGGTGTCCTTATAAAAAGGAGAAATTTGGACACAGACATGCACAGAGAGAAGACACAGTGAAGAAACACAGAGAAGCCACGCAAAGTGGAGGGCTGGACTGTGCACCTACAAGCCCAGGAACACCAAAGACAGCCAGCAGCCCCAGAAGCTTGGGTAGAGGCATGGAGCAGATGCTCCCTCACGGCCTCAGAAGGAGCCAGTCTTGCTAAGGCCTTGATTTCAGACTTCCAGCCTCCAGAACTGTGAAACAATCCGTTTCAGCCGCTTTAAGCCCCTCAGTTTGTAGTTACTGCAGCCCTAGGAAACTAATTTGTAATGTGATGGCAAAGGGAGCAGAGGCCAAAGGGATGTTAGAGATTGTGTATCAAGGGCCTGGAAACGGATGTTCTGAATTATTAGATCGACCAGCTAATTGCACACCTGATGCTGTGCCTGGCACTCCTCATTTAGTATCATCCAGTATCAATGCATATTTGCTGAGTAAGTAATGAGACATTCTGGATAAAAGGAGGAGTAAAGATGGATTCTTGGGAAGGTGGGACGTGGGAGGAAGTGTAGCTGCAGTCTCAGACACAGTCTCGAGCTTCTCTGGAAAGAAATGAGGGCCAACTGGAGCACAGTGTGGGCCAGAGAGGAAGTTTTAGGAACCATCCATACAGTGGTAATAGGTTAGATGCAGTTAGAAAAATTATGTCGGAAAAAAGAGAACCAAAGGCAGATGCACTGTAGTTCAGGGTGTCAGAAAAGGACAAAGAAAGAGGAGAGGAAAACCAACAAGTCCGGCGGCAGGGAAGACAGGCAGGACTCCCAGGGGGAGGAGGGCCCAGCTGTAAGAGAAAAGGAAACAGAGACACAAGTTTTGACATGTTTCGAGTTCTTTTCTTTCCATGTAACAATAGGTTTGTTGTTGTTGTTTTTTTTTTAACATAAATCGATGACAAGCCTTGAATGGTTTTAAATAGAACAGCTTTTAAATTTCTTAAATGCAAGAAAATCTTCTGGGGGAAAAAAGTGTTCCTGTTAATCCTCAGTGTTTCGATAGCAACCTTAACCCAAAGGTCTCAAAGAGTGTCGAACCAAGCAAATAATAATTCTAGTAGTAAATGTTCCCTCCCTAATGTCACAGATAAAAAGGCTCAGAGGATAAAGACTTGCAGCTCAGTGTTACCTGGAAATCAGGCTCAGGTGAGGAGCTGGGTTCTGGTTCTCGGGCAAATATTCGAATCAAAGCATCAGCCGACTCACCCATTTATTCATTCATCCAACACTTTACTGACTGGCTGGCACTTCAGCAGAAGCAGAAAGATAAATAAAATTAACAAGGAGCTTACGGACTAATGGAGAGGATAGACATGCCATCGGGTAGTTTAAAAACATGTTAAAGACCCTAACTAGGCAAACTTTTAAAAACAATACTGTTCTGCGGATGGGTGACTGGGCAAACAAACATGGTACCGATGCACCAAGTGAAATAAACCAGACACAAAAGGACAAATGCTGTGTGATTCCACTTAGGTAAGATACACACAGAGCAGTCAAATTAATGGAGACAGAGAGTAGAACAGTAGTTGCCAGGGGCTGGGGGAGAGGAGAGAGGAGATTGAGGAGTCAGTATTTAAGGGGTACAGAGGTTCAGTGTGGCATAAGGAAGAAGTTCTGGAGATGCGCAGGGGTGGTGATGGTTTTATAACACTGTGAATGCACCTAAAGTCATAGAACTGCACACTGAAAGGTGGTTTCAATGGTAAATTTTAAGTTCATGAGTATTTTATCATCATAAAAAAACCAACAATGCTTGTGAACCTGCCCTGTAATTGAATAAATTGAAGGTCTTCTTCCATGAGTCCCTGTGTGAACATGAAGCTCCTTCAGCTCAGTGAGTGGCCAAGCGCTAAGGCTACCGGATGCTACATGGGAAAGTGTTCTGCTTTCTGCTGCCCAACTCGACAGTGGCACACCCCACAGATCTAAAGACTCACGGAGGCCTTCTGACTGTGAACTTGTGTGTAATAGGTTCTTCTCCTGCGCAGTTAGGGATCAAATGAAGCTGACCCAGCATTCCAGGGCTTCAGGAATTGCTGCCCATCATCAGGGAGAAGACAGGACTCTCCCAGCTGGCCCCTCCCTCTCACTGCCACAAAAGCGAAGCTCCTCATGCAGCCCTCTCAGGAAGAGGCCATGCTCAGATTGCAGCTAAGGAACCTGTCATTTCACTTAAATGGCAGGTTACCATAACACTATTAATGTTGGTCTTAAAAGCTGGCATTCTAAATTTCTTTTTACTTTATCTCATTTTATTGTTGTTCAATTACAGTTGTCCCAATTTTCCCCCTGCTCCACCTCAGTCAATACCCGCCCTGTTTGTCCATATCCATGGGTGACCTACATTTTCTTTTAATACATAAAAAAGATATGGAGAAGTTAAGCGACAGACTCTATCAGTAAGTTAGTGTCAAATTCAAGCAAAGAGACGAGGTATAAGCTGCTATTGCAGTACATGCGACATATCAAAGTTTTTGTTATGATTCATTAGTTTTTGCATCTTTAAATATAACGTTTGGGTTTTATTTTATTACATGTTCATGTCCAGAAATGTTAGAAAACACGGCTACGAAATGGGAAGAAATAGCATGTAAAACCCTATCACCTGGAGGGAACCACTATTAATACTTCAGCATACCATTTTCAGTGGGAACATGGCCTATATTCATTTTTTACAGTCCAACCCCTTGTATAGGTATTTACCATCTCCCCTGGTACAAGGGGCACCGTGGGATCTAGAAGGAAGGCTCAAGGGGCTTTCCCAGCATCTCACAGCCTGTCAGGAGGGAAGTCAGAATTAGAATTCAATCCTCCTTGGTCATCTGAGCCTCTGTGCCACTCCAGTAACCATCTGGATGATTAGAACTGTTGCCTACCACAGCCAGAGTCCTGGCTAAAAATACAGCCTCCTCTGAGATGGTTTCCGTTATTTAAATGTTTGAAAGCCAGCCAGAGCCTGGCCTGGGCACTGAGCGAACATCTGGGTGAGCAACTGGCCAGAGAACCACCTGGCAGCTGGAAGCCATATGGGCACCGAGCCTCCTCAGCCAACACGGCCTCCTAACCCCCCTCCCCACATGTCCCCTTCAAAGCCTTACACCCCTTCTTTTGCCAGATCACAGCGCTCCTTTGCTCCTCTGCCCTCCTCACTTCCCCACTCTGCCCAGGATAATAATTTCTTCTCCTTCCTAGTTCCTTTTTTCCTTGTCATGTCTCTGTTGTCTTCCTTTTCCACTCTACCTGCACCTGGAAGAGTTTTTCCCTCCCTTGCTTGTCAGTCTGATGTTTCCTCCGTGTCTCCTCAAAGCCCTTGCACTCCGAAAGGCTTCCATGGACTTCCCACTCTGAGGGCTTTCCTGCAGCTCCCTCTGACCAGTCAGTCTCACCATGAAAGGGTCACTCATTTACCAAACTCACCAAGACTGGTGCCGGGTCCAGTGCTGCGCTGTGAATGACTGGGAAGGGGCCTCCGCTCTGTGGGCCCGAGCCTGGTGAAGGGACAACTGAAGTCAATAGTCAAAAAAATGTGCTAGGTTGTACGTTAGAATTTTAGTGTGTAAGTGTCTCTAAAAGCATTGAGGAGAAAGCAACTTTGCCCAGGGAGGTCAGCGAGGTGGAAAGAGGGTAGTTCTGAGGGAATCTCGGTAAGTGCGGTCATCCCACGGGCTCCCAAGGAGCACAGGACACAGCAAACAGCGGGATGAGCACGCGCCAAGGCCCGTGGCCGGGCGACCCGGGCAGGACAGGCTCGGCGCGCCTCACGCAGGCGGGCCACGCTGTGCTGCTCATGGGCCCCTTGTGAAAGGGGCTTATACCACTACGACCTCGCCACATTCTGTATCTAATTCTTATTTCCAGTTGGGAAAGTTCCGAACAGATTTCCCGAGGCATCAATTCACGGCAGAGCTAAAGCCATTGCTGAACGCACTGTGGAGGTTCATGACATCGCACAGAGTCGCACTGTCGCCACAGCCCGTTCAGCCACGATGCAGTCGCCGGAGTCTACTTCAGATGAATAACCTCTGTGATTCGGAGTCCCAGACCTTGCAAGTTTGCTCATCTACTAAGTGGGACTCGGGTCTAGATCGGTGATTTGCTCTGACAAAGAGGGTTCCATAGTCAAATAAGTATGGGAAACACTCCCTCTCCTAAGGGATTTATGTTGCATATGAAACATATTAAAGTTCCGTGGGGTTTTTTTTTAAGTGTTTAATTTGGGTTGAAACCAGCATTTCTCAAACTTATTTGATCACTCAATTCTTTTTTCACCAAATACCTATTAACCTCTAGGGAGGAACACATGCTGGAGAGTGCTGGATTAGATGATTTCCAGCCTCCCTTTCAGCCATTAGAATCCACTGCACCGTGGACTGAAAATGAGTCATTAAGCTGGAACTGGAGTTATCAAAATATAACTGGGTTCCATATACGCTAGCATTTATTCTAAGAAACTGAAGGTGGGACACGACTCCACAAAAGGGTGTGATGATGATGGGGAGGGGTCAGGCGGGAGACCCAGAGGGCCAGAGTGAGAAGAGAAATACTGCAGAGAGCGGGGAAAAGAAAAAGTCCCAGAGAAACAACGGGGGTTGAAAGATAAAGCAAGGGAAAAACTCAATCAGAAGTATCGGGTTGGCCAAAAAATCCATATTGTCTTTTTTCATAAAATAAAAGGCACATTTTTCATTTTCACCAATTACTTGATTGATTTGGATATTCTGAGTATGCTGGCTGTCTCCCACGGGGTATAACATTGATTGTTCTCAATTAATGTCTCGATTTGATCCCTATCAACTTCAACTGGTCCACCTGACCATGGAGCATCGTCCAGTGAGAAATCTCCAGCACGAAACTTCACAAACCACTTTGACACGTGTGATCAGTCACAGCACCTTCTCCATATACTACACAAATATTTTTTTGTATTTCAGTTGCATTTTTACCTTTCTTGAAATAATAAAGCATAATGTGATGAAAATCTTGCTTTTTTTCCTTCCATCTTCAATATTAAAATGGCTACATAAAAATTCATCAATTTTGGTAAGTAATTTTCTTTTTTCTATAAAAACTCATTAAATTGAAAAAGACACACTTTCTCCATAACAGATACCAAAACATTCACACAACTTTTTCAACTTTCTTAACACACAGAAACATCATACAATGTAAAGAAACGCAGTGTGTTAGGAAGCTGTGGGCACCTGTCTGAAGGTGACTGGCCGCCACGGCTCAGATAGGTCACGCTGGTAATTCCTCTCCACAGGTTTGTTTAGCACATCACAGATATCTTTTCTCATGACATAAAGAAAAAAGACAATGAAATGTGCACTTGGTAATTTTTCTTAAATGCACGCTGCTATGACAGCTGTCACAACACAGTCAAACAAAATTGTTTGGAATGAAATTAAAGGTGATTAAGGTATACCAGAGCCATTGTATGGAAAAAACCAAATGAACTTTATGGCCAATGCAGTAAGTTAGGCAAGTTTGAAAAATATGAGGCAGTTTCACAAAAAATTCTCCGGGCTCCGAGAAAGGCTGAGACAGGGATCAGGAGGCCATGGGGAGATCAGCCTCTAACTTAAAAGAAACCTGTGTCCTCAGGGGCCAGAGCACCAGGGAAGGAATTCTGACTGCAGACAAACTACAAGTAGGAAAAGTCTAGTAAGAAAGCATAGCACAACCACAGGAAGAGAGAGAGGAAACATCAGAAAACCTTGCGGTGAGAAGGAAGGAAAGCAGAAAGGGCTAAAGAATGCCTTAAATGGCAGGAGCTGGTTACCTGCCATCTACCCACTTAGTACAGACAGTCACAGCCTCTCCCCTTTCCCTCTGCTCTCTGTCCCTCCTCCCAAGGCCTCTCTCTGGGACCTTGCTCACTAGTCACACTCCTCTCTCAAGCACCTTACGCCCCTTTCCGACCTACCTTCAAGTTTTCCCTGACTCTGTTACCCCCTTGAGTCACCGCCCAATTTCTATTCTTCAAAGCCAAACTTCCTGAAAGACGTTCCGGTGTCACAGTTACAACTTCCTGGTTAGACTAGAAATCTCCAATGTGACATGTCCCAAAATTTTAGTATCTGTTAGGTAGAAAGTGTGTCTTTTTCAATTTGATAAATTTTTATAGAAAAAAGAAAATAATTTACCCAAACTGATGAATTTTTATGTAGCCATTTTAATCCATCCACTTCCCCTTCAGTCCAGCCCCTAACTCAGTTACTCTCATGAGTGCCACACCACATTCCGGGCAGCCTGGGTGCTTCGGGAACACGTCTGACAACATCGACCTCTGTACTACAGCTTACGTCTGTGCCACTCTTCCGGTCTCACTGTGCCACCCTGACCCCCATTACGGTGGCCTTCTCAGTGTCCCCCATCCGCTCATCCTGGGAGGGCAAGTCCTCACACACAAGCCTCCTCTCCCTCTTCCTTACTAGACATCAATGAAAAGATACGGAAGTGGATTATAGCACTCGCCTGCGGACCCAGACTCAGTCTCACAATTCTTCTTAACAAAGTAGACAGTCTCAGGAGGCCACCATTAGTCAACTAAAGCTGGCCCTCACGCATACATTTTATCACAGTTTAACTACTCTGAAATCTGAACGCAAATTTCAACGCTACCTGCCAAACACATTCCGATGATGCAGGGATGCAGTCCTGACATCATTGCTGCATCTGAATGACAAGAGCTAGGTCATGGTCACTCATATTGTTGTCACTTCAGTTGAGTAATGCACAGCGTTGATACTACACACACCGAGTTTAACTGTCACTTAAAACATTTTCAGAGAGGGGGAAAAAGGAGGAAAAAGTACAGAGAAAAAGTAGCATAAACGGTAGGTAGAAAACAGACAGGGGGAGGTTAAGAATAGTATAGAAAATGTAGAAGCCAAAGACTTATGTGTATGACCCATGGACAAAAACTAAAGGGCAGGGAATGGGGGTGGGATTTGGGGCAGAGGGGAATAAAGGGGGGAAAATGGGACAACTGTAATAGCATAATCAATAAAATATATTTAAAAAAATTTTTCAGGAAGATGACATCATGATTCAGTATTGAAACACCAAATTTGGGGTATATAAAAAAGCAGGGAAGCAGAATATAAATTTTACATTAGTAAATAAAATGTCATGAGAGGAATGACCAAAACTCCTTATTTTATTGAAAAACAATTACCAAAAACTTAAAGGGACTTAAAAAAGGAAGCTACTGTGAGGCAGATGAAGCTGGGTTACTTCTTGCTAAGATATGCTTATCATGGGACAGACAACGGCAACTGGAGGCAAGAGAAACGAACAAATGCCTGGAACGGATGAAAGAAGTGGCACAGAGAGGCTGGCATAAATTCATACGTTTCACAGGACTATCTTAGAAGCAATATATCCTGAGTAATTGGCAGTGTTTTTCTTTCTTTACATATAGAAAATAAAGTATAGCATAAGACCAAAGGCATTTTAGAGTCAAAAAACTCTTGGTTCCTGTCAAGTTTAACATCTTAGTAATTTTTTCATGGAGTCCCTAGGCAAAAAACAAAACAAAAACTCACTCACACACACACACACACAAAACCCCCAAAACAACACCCTGATAGTCACATTTAGTAAGTTTGTTAAATCCAAACGACTTAATAAGTATTAAAAGAAACCTGTGTCCTCAGGGGTCATGAGACTGGGAGAATCTTGACTGCTGACAAAGTATAAGTTAGTAGCCATTTGTAAAGATACACACAAATTGAAAGAAAAATATTCGTATTTCATTCTTAAATAACCTCACAATAACCCTCCAGGGGGGGCTCATAACCTCCCTTTAGAGATGTGGAAGTTAAACCTCAGAAAGTTCAATGACTTTCCCAAGGTGTCAGAGCTAAAAAATGGTTCTGCCTTGGAGGATAGTGATTTATGTAGTTTTTCTTTTTATATTTCCTGTAGAATGTAAACTCCTTACAGGAAAGAACTATGTCTTAATCCTGTGTGTATTCAGCAGATCCTAACATAGCATCTTGCCACAAAATAAACAGCGACTAACTTGTTCTTGATTGAAATAATTTCTACCCAAGAACCCCTCGTTGCAGCAGCAATGGCCTTTTAGTACCTAACTCGGTGCTTGCCACGTTGAAGGGAGTGGTAAGACAAAGGTACCAAAGGATTGATTGTATAACCTGGACAGAAGTGGTGGCCAAGAGCTGCCCAAGCAGTGCCCTCCTAGCCATCGGGACGCCTGGGGACACCGCACACACACTCCTGAGCAGCTCAGCCTCTGCAAAGTCTGATGTGAGCGCCCGGCTCGGCTCTGGAGTGCCTGCCTGAACTCTCCTGAAAGGACATGTGTCCTCAGCCACCTAAGCACGACCACCTTCACTGCAGACTGAGGCAGTGCAAACAACATGGGGTTAATCACACGTGTGAGAAACCAACTACACCAACAGGCAAAGGCAGGTACAAGGCTCCAGGACAGCCAGCTGCTCACTGTCGCTGCTTCAGAGGTGTTGTGAGGATCAAATGAAGTAATAGATGTGAGAGACCTTGAATCTGCACTTGTTCGCACAAATGCAAAGGATCCTAGGAGGCGCTGTTAGGGTGGCATCATGCCACCTTGGCTGCCAGACTGTCCTTGGTGGCCGTACAGGGCCTCTGCGCAGGTGACTGGTGAATTCGCTTCAGCCTGTGGAAACCCAGCTTCCATCACAGCGAGCACCACACAGGTGCCTTTACAGGAGGTGCTCTGACAGAGCAATGCATTCAGCGGCTCCGGCTGTACTTCGGGGTGCCCAATGGGACCTGTGCTACAGCAACGAAGCACAGTGAAATCCCAATCTTACACACTTGGCTATGGCCCAGGTGTGAGCCACACTTCCCAGTTATCTGTCTTAAAAGGGGTTTTTATTTCTCCTCTGGAGAAAGATCACCTCTAAAGAAAGCGCAGAGTATGTTGGAGGGAAACGTCTCTCCACAGGAATTCATTTAAATCACTTCACCTCATGTACCCCCCTAAATCCTGAACCTGAGGTATGCATGTATGTTTAACATGGGGTGGCTGACAGAAAATGTGTCCCCAGGGAAACAGCGCAGGAGAAACTCCGCAAGGATTAAATGGATCTGCCGTGCTGAATGCTGACAAGCCTCTGCAGTTCTGAAAGGACAGCCAGTTAAGAACACAGGATTCATAGATCTCCAGAGACCACAGAAGTCATCCGGTGGAAGTTACATGTGGGACGAAAGGTTAGTAAACAGGACTGTACAGAGGCAATCTGGGGGCCACACAGTCCCCCAGTTTGGAGACCGTGTACAAGCCCCAAACGCGAAGTTCCCACATTCCTTGTCCCCGGCCTCCGAGTTCTTACGCGCCCTCTGATGCGGGCAATTAATTGGCTGCCAAGGTGGCATGATGCCACCCTAACAGCGCCTCCTAGGATCCTTTGCATTTGTGCAAACAAGTGCAGATTCAAGGTCTCTCACATCTATTACTTCATTTGGTCCTCACAACACCTCACTGAAATGGCAGGGCCCACATTACCTCCCCAAGAAACTGTTAGGAAGTTTAAGTACTAGCCTGAAATCAGTCAGCAGTTCTCAAGCCCAGATCTGTCCAAGTTAGGACTCGTCTGCCTCAGCTTTAATCCAACACCTCAAAGCCTCCTTAACACCACACAAATGGGCAAATGGCAGAACGAAGTGATTTGCCTGAGGTCACACACACATGCAAAGTATTATCGTATTATCACCTGCTCTTGTAAAGTGATTCCCACAAAGCACCAGGTTGCTGGCCAATGGAAAGAACAGCCTGGCACGGAGACCTGACTCGCCACCAATGCCGGACGTGCCATTGAAACATGACTCCTAGAAGTACTTTTCAGAATACTTAACAAGATAATATTTAGTTAGAATGTTGTGTCATCTCTAATTAGCTCCAATTATCTTAAGCAGTATCATTAAACACAAAATTAAATTAACTGCAGTTCACGTTTATTTAAAAGACATATACCATGTAGTGTCTTGGGAGAAGGGAGAGAAAAGCTGTCACAACGTGTACAAGTTTCCATTCCAAAAAAGTTTACTTTTATTTTCAGAGGGCTTCTACTCACCCCTGAGCTTCTAAAATTGTGCAAAGACACTGTGGGCATAAAGCTCAAGTTACTGTGACATTTGAACATCCCTAAGATCCCTCACCTCTCACCACTAAGGCACCTCACTAAGCCAGTGCTCCCCGGGAACAAGCCCCATCAGATGGGGCCTTGATACACAAGTCATCCGTCCCAAAGGGAAGTCCCGAGACTTCTGAGCTCCTGGAACCCCACCAATTAGTGACAGTTACAGGATTTACTACTTACTATACAAGAAAGTAACATTAAATACTCCAAACATACAAAGATTTACAGCTTGTCAATTTATCGTGGTTTGACTGGATTTTCTAAAGATGCTCAGGCCACTTCCTCTATTGATAACTAACCAGGAAGTCTAGAGACCTGTATTAGCTACTCAACATGTTCCAAACTTTCATCTTTAGTGGCAAATATATATATATATTTTTCATTCTGAACTAAGTAACCCACAAAGCACGAGAAAGTATTTGCAAATTATATATATATATTATATATATATGATAAGGTGCAATATAGTCACAATTCTTAGAACTCAAGAGACAGACAATCCAGTTTTTAACTTTTATTCTTTTTTTGCTGTGTTGTTTTTATTGTTATTTATTTTTTAATTTTACTGAGTTTACTGGGGTGACACTGGTTCATAGGGTCATGTAGGTTTCATGTGTTCCTTTCTATGATACATGATCTGTACATTGCATTGTGTGCCCACCACCCAGAGTCAAATCATCTTCTGTCACCATCTAATTGGCCCTCTTTACCCTTTACTACACCCCATCCCCATTTTTTAGGTGGGCAAAGGATTTGAACAGAAGATATACAAATCACCAATAAGCACGTGAAAAGATGCTCAGTATCATTACACATTAGGAAAATGCAAGTCAAAACCACAGCGAAATACCACTTCTTATACCTGTCTCAGCCTGCTCAGGCTGTCATAACAAAATACCATAGACTGGGTATCTTCAACAACAGAAAACTATTTTCTCACAGTTCTAGAGGTTGGAAGTCCAAGATCAATGTGCAAGCATGGCTGAGTTTTGGTGAAGGCTCTCTACCTAGTTTGTACACAGCCAACTTCTCACTGTGTCCTCATATGGCAGAGAGAGAGTGAACAGTCTCTCTGGTGTCTCATCTAATAACAGCACTAATCCCATAATGAGGGCTCCACCCTCATGACCTCATCTAACCCTAATTACCTCCAAAAGGCCCACCTCCAAATACCACTACACTGGAAGTCAGGCTTCAACATGTGAATGTGGGGGGAGACAGACTTCAGTCCACAGCAATACCTACTAGGATGGCTGTAACTAAAAAAGACAGACAACAACAAGTGTTGACAAAGACGTGGAGACACTGGGACCCTCATACATGGCTGGTGGGAGTGTAAAATGGTACGGCTGCTTTGAAAAACTGTTTTCCAGTTCCTCAAAAGGTTAAACACAGAGTTCCCAAATGACCCAGCACTTCTACTCCTTAGTATCTGCCTGAGAAAAATGAAAACATTTCTACAGAAAAACCTGGACGCAAATGTTGACAGCAACATTATTCATAATGGCCAAAAAGCAAAACAACCCTAGTGTCCATCAACTGGTAAAGGAATAAAAAAAGGTGGTATAGCATTCAATTGTACAAAGAAATGATGTCCTGACACATGCTTCCCCGTGGATTAACCTCGAAAACCCTGTGCTAAGTGAAAGAAGCCAGTAAAAAACACCACAGATTGCGTGATTCCATTTTTACAAAATGTCAGAATAGGAAACTGTACAGAGACAGAAAGTAGATTAGTGGTCGCCTAGAACTTGTAGGGGTTGCTGGGGGAAAATGGAGTGACTGCTAATGAATACAGGCTTTCTTACTGGGGAGATGAAAATGTTCTAAAATTCCCTATGGTGATGGATGTACAACTCTGTGAACACACTAAAAACTACTGAATTATACATTTTAAATGGGTAAATTGTATGGTATGTGAATCTCAATAAACTCTCACATAGATAAAAATTTAGTGGCAGTTAACGCCCCTGGAATCCAGTGGAGACATGCCTTAGGAGAAAAGACCATGCCCGGAGTAAAACCTCTTCTAGACCCAATCTAATAAAATATAAAACCAAGCCCTAACAAGTTCAGCAGGAGAGATGGCGTTAGTGTTTGGGGCCAGCCAAACTAAAGTTTCTGCTTTCTACAGAGTGTCAAACCAAGCCTACACCAACACAGAGCAATCAGCCAGTCATTTAGCTGTCTGCCAAAACAAGAAATAACTTCAGAGAATGATAAAATCCAGAATCTTTGAAATATATTATCACAATGCCCCATATTCAATCGAAAATCACTAGACAAAAAATAAACAGGTAAAACTTGAGGAAAAAAGTCAAAATAATCTAAATTTGACATATCCTAGATATTGAAGTTAGCTGCAAAGACTCTGAGGCAGCTGTTGTAAGTATACTTAAGTCATTAAAGGAAAATATGTTCAAATAACTTAATAAAAATGTGGTCTTTCTCTGGCTAGGTAGCTCAGTTGGTTAGAGTGTCATCCTGAAATACCAAGGTTGCAGGTTTGATCCCTGGTGAGGGCACATAAAAGAAGCAACTAATGAATGCACAGATGGGTGGAACAACAGAGTCGATGTCTCTGTGTCTGTGTTTCTCTCTAAAAAAAAAATCAATAAAAAATATGGTCTTAATGTGAAAACAAAAGATCTTAGGAGAGAAATAGAAACTATATAAAGAACCAAATGAAAATTTAAGACCCAAAGAGTACAACGAAAATAAAAAATTCACCGGATAATCTTAAAAGCAAACTGGAGATGGTAGAAAAAAGAGTTGGTGAACATTATGACACATCAATAAAAACTATCGAATCTGAAGAACACAGAGAAAAAAGAATTAAAGAAAAATGAACTAAATTTTAGGGACCTGAATGACAATATCAATCAGTCTAGTAAGTAAAACAAAACATCAGAATATTTCACTTACATGTGGAATATAAAGTAAAAAGTAACAAACTAACAAAACCAACTCATAGATACAGACTACAAAATGGGGGTTTCCCAAGTGGAAGTAGAGTTGGGGGAGGGCAAAGTGGATAAAGGGGGTCAACTATGTGGTAACAGAAGGAGACTAGACTTTGGTCAGGGAAAACGCAACCTAGTACACAGATGTTAAATTGTAATCTTGTACACCAGAAAATTAAATAAGTAAATAATGTTATTAACCAGTATTATCCAGTATATTAAAAAAAATCAGGATAAGAGGATAAGAATGGGGCAGAAAAAATATTTGAAGAAATTATGACTAAAAACTTCACAAATTTGATGAAAATCACTAACTTACAGATCTAAGAAGCTCACGAGACTCCAAGAAGGATAAACATAAAAAGAACCACACCTCAGCACATCATAGTCAAACTGCTAAAGGACAAAAATAAAATCTTGAAAGTAGTGAGGATTGTGGAGCTGGGGGAGACATTATGTACAGGGAACAAAGATTTTTTTAAAAAGACAGCTGGCCCTGGCCACGTAGGACTGTTGGTTAGAGCATTGTCCCAATAAACCAACGTTACAGGTTCGATCCCTGGTCAGGAAATATACAAGAAACAGCCATGAAGACATAAATAAATAGAACAACAAATCAATGCTTCTCTCTCTCTCTGTTTTTTCCTCTCT
The DNA here is from genome assembly GCA_004026765.1 of Micronycteris hirsuta. NCBI lineage: Eukaryota > Metazoa > Chordata > Mammalia > Chiroptera > Phyllostomidae > Micronycteris > Micronycteris hirsuta. Next base: position 3,012 of record PVJI01004563.1, on the reverse strand, counting down.
CTCCCCCTTGTCCTCTGTCTATAAAAATCAGTAAGTAAAAAAAATTTTAAAGACAGCTGACTTCTCATCAAAAACTACAAAGGACAGAACACAATGAACAATAATACTTTTAAGTGTTTAAAGAAAAAAAATAGACTTCTGGCCAAGATGGAGGCGTAGATAGATACAATTTGCCTCTTCACACAACCAAAAGAAGGACAACAACAAATTTAAAAACAAAAAACAACTAGAACTGCCAGAAAATCGAATTGTATGGAAGCCTGACAACCAAGGAGTTAAAGAAGAAATATTCATCCAGACTGGTAGGAGGGGAGGAGACGGGCAGCCGGGGCGGGGAGGACTCTCAGTAAGGTGGCGGCTGGCAAACCAGGCAGTCCCACATTTGTGCTGATAAACCAGGAGGAACGACTAGGGACCAAGACAGACCACGCAACCCAGGGTTCCAAGGTTCCAACACGGGGAAACAAAGCCTCAAAACCTCTGTGGGGGTTGAGGTGGCAGGAGAAACTTCCAGCCTCACAGGAGAGTTCACTGGAGAGACCCAAGGGGTCCTAGAATGTACACAAACCAACCCAACCAGGAATTGGCACCAGAAGGGCCCAATTTGCTTGTGGGTAGCGACGGAAGTGACTGAAAGCTGGCTGATAGCCAAGCAAGCGACATTGTTCCCTCTCAGACCCCTCCCCAACATTCAGTGCCACAGCGCAGAGTTACCCTGCCCTGGCAAATATCTATGGCTCCACCCCTTACAACTTATAGGTGTGCTGAGACAAAAAAAAATATTGCCCAAATGACAGAACAGATCGAAGCTCCAAAAATAGAACTAAGTGATGAAGAGATAGCCAACCTATCAGATGCAGAGTTCAAAACACTGGTAATCAGGATGCTCACAAAAATGGTTGAGTATGGTCGCAAAATAGAGGAAAAAGTGACGGCTATGCAAAGTGAAATAAAGAAAAATAGATGGGGAACCAACAGTGACGGAAAGGACACAGAGACTCAAATCAACGATTTAAACCAGAAGGAAGAAATAATATTCAACCAGAAGAGAACAAAGAAACAAGAATTCAAAAAAATGAGGAGAGGCTAAGGAACCTCTGAGACAACTTGAAACGTTCCAATATCCGAATCATAGGGGCGCCAGAAGGAGAAGAGAAAGAGCAAGAAATTAAAAACTTATTTGAACAAATGAAGGAGAACCTCCCTAATCTGGCAAAGAAATTAGACTTCCAGGAAGTCCAGGAAGCTCAGGGAGTCCCAAAGAAATTGGACCCAAGGAAGCACATACCAAGGCACATCATAATTAAATTACCCAAGATAAAAGATAAGGAGAGAATCTTAAAAGCAGAAAGAGAAAAGGAGACAGTTACCTACAAAGGAACTCCCATAATACTATCAGCTGATTTCTCAAAAGAAACCTTGCAGGCAAGAAGGACTAGAAAGAAGTATTCCAGGACTTCCGCCAAGATGGCGGCGTAGGTGGACGCACTGCACCGCCGCTCACAACCAGAGAGTTTAAACAACGAACTCAATAGCGAAAAATAAACAACCAGAATGGACAGAATCGAACTGAAGGGAAGTCTGACACCCAGGAAGTTGGGGAGACGTACATCCAGGCTGGTAAGCAGGGCAGAACCGAGCGGAGGAGCGGAGTGAGAGGCAGTTTGCCCGGAGGAACTCACCCTGGGAGCGCCTAAACAAAACACTACCCCAAGCAACGGGTGAACCTCGCAGGCTGGTGGCATAACTGGAGAGGCCAGTGGGAACCAGCAGGGCCGAGACTGGCGGAAAAGGCAGTGGGGAACTGGGGAGCAGAGGGTGATAGGGAGTGGCGGTGAACGGCAGACGCCATTGCTCCCTCCCAGGCCCCACCCCCAGAGGAAACGTCACAAAAAAGCGACCCAGATTGCCAGGCACCAACAAACACCTAAGACTCCGACAGGTTGTCTAAAAAAGAATGAAAATGGCCAAAACGAAAGATCAGAACAAATTACAACTAACAGACGAAGAGATAGCCAAATTAACAGATGCCCAGTTTAAAACACTGGTAATCATGATGCTCACAAAACTGGAAGAAATAGTTGAACATACGAACAAAACGATAAAGATAATGGAGGAAGATTTACAGGGAACCAATAGGGAAAAAAGGAAGCTGGGACTCAAACCAATGGGGTGGACCAGAAGGAAGAAACAAGAATTCAAAAAAATGAGGAGGGACTCAGGAGCCTCAGAGACATTTGTAAACGACCCAACATCCGGATCATAGGGCTGCCAGAAGGACAAGAGGAACACCAAGAAATTGAACGTATTTTTGAACAGATAATGAACGAGAACTTCCCAAATCTGGCAAAGGAAACAGGCTTCCTGGAAATCCAAGAAGCTCAGAGAACCCCAAAGAAGCGGGACCCGAAGAGGAACACACCAAGACACATCATAATAACATTACCCAAGGTCAAGAATAAGGAAAGAATCTTACAAGCAGCAAGAGAAAAGGAGACAGTTACCTACAAAGGAATTCCCATAAGACTGTCAGTGGATTTCTCTAAGGAGACCCTCTAAGCAAGAAGGGGCTGGAGAGAAATATTTCAAATCATGAAAAGCAAGGATCTACAACCAAGAATAATCTATCCAGCAAAACTGTCATTTAGAATGGAAGGGCAGAGAAAGTGCTTCTCAGATAAGGTCAAGTTCAAGGAGTACATCATCACGCAGCCTTTACTATATGAAATGTTAAGGGGCTTTATATAAGGACTCATGAGAGAAGGCACCAAGGCCAGATCAGCTACCGGGGAACTCAGATCAGCCACAGCCAAGACTCTTGTGAGGTAAGCAAGCAAAATACAACCAGAGAAACAAATTATAACCAGAGACATTGAAATTTAGAACATTCTGGCAGTAACCAGAGGGGAGGGGGAAGGGGATAATGGGGACAAGGGTATTCAGGAACTGCTATAAAGGACACATGGACAAAACCAAGGGGGAGGGTGGAAGCAAGGGAGGGAGGTGGGTTTG